>OY748316.1:4495259-4550257 GCA_963556515.1 Nudaria mundana | reverse complement strand
AATATTAAGCGCTATCCGAGAGGAGCCTTTCCTACAAAGCAGCGCTGGCTCCAGGGGACGGACACATAGTAATCGCGTAGACCGTCCCAATCCGCTGACGAGTAGTGCCATAGTCGTCGTGACATTTGTACAGCACGTGCAGGAGGTGATACCTTCATGCCAGCGTGAACAACACCAGTGGTCGGAACTACCCAATGGGGCTCCTACCGAAACACTGTACTGGGCTGGGCGGACTCGTCAGCAGTAATCCAGCAGAGCGGGCGCGTGATCTGACCTGTTTGGTATCCGGGTGATCCCGCATACCATCTGGGTCAGACCGTGGGAGAGAGCGAACGCATGGGCGGCCCTACCCGCATGATCAGTCTTGAGGGACCCCAGCCATTCAATGTGATGGCCATTGAAGTCCCCCAGAAATACTAGGTCAGCGTTCGGGAACCGCACCTGCGCTTCATCAGCCGTCTCGCTGAGGTACTGGAAGAGCTTTGTTGTCTCAGAATCCCCTGTGTGGGAACGGTAGACGCACACATAGATCTGGCTCATGGAGCCATGGTCTACGTGCAGCCAAGGACAGAATTGGAGGGGTTCTTTAGGCAGCGCAACCGGCGGCAGCAAACATCCGCCCTACGAACACGCACACCCCGGCTTTGTCTCGAAATTGTTCCTCGATGACATAGCCGGGGTAACACAGGTAAGACGTGTCGTCAGGGCGTCGTATTTGTGTCTCCGTGAGGAACATCACAGCGGGCCGTGCCGTCTCAAGGTGATGGTGGACGGCATCGAGGTTCGCATGGAGTCCACGGACGTTAGTGAACTCCACCTCGAAAAGTGAAGTCGTGGGGTTTCCTAGGGCCGCTGTGTAACGTTTACTTTTTTTTTGTTGCACTGCCATTGTAGATTTTGAAGACGAAGGAAGCGTGAAGACATCTGGTGCAGCAGTAAGTGACAAAGCGCAGGGGCTAGCTTTGTCTAGAACCATGTGGTTAGGTCGGAGCCGACTCGCCGACGGAAGGGCTCCCAAACCCCCCTGATGCAAGGCCGCCGCTACCCCACACCGGTTACCACCCGGAGCGGCGATCCGACATCAGGATTATGCGCAACCATTGTGGGGCAGCCTCCTGGGGTGGTTGGTCCCAGGCGGGCCCCATGACTGTGTTGCGGGCGGCCGCGGCAACACCGTTGCTAAGGGTCTCCCTGGCCGGCGAATCGACCCACACCACCCACACTAGACTCCGTTTCGCCCCCACTGGTCCCATGCCTGCTGCACCATACATCGCCCCGGGCCCAGCGGTGCAGCTGCTGAACCCCTAACGCAACTCAGCCTGGGCTGGGTTACTTGGGGGGCTTTAGCACAGCTGCACGTGGTTACCCCCCCGACCAACACTGTTGTACCACCTGGCACCCATGTAGGGGCCGAAGCCACTCCATAGGTACCATAAATTAACGAGCCTCGTCGTTGATCAGCAGGTGCGCCACTAGCAGGTGAGGTCGCTTGGGCCCTAAAGATGTTGTAGAGCCCCTTTGCACCCTTTTTTTTTAGATTTTATGAAAAAACTTTCGAAAACTCTAAAATATATGGCAAATTTTTGCCATTTTTTTTAACTTGTTTAAATGTAATGCTTATACCTCATTGTCTTTGGACAGGTTGAATCGATTTGAGATTATTTTTTATATTGAAAGTAACTACTTCCCAAGTGGGTCCCATTTCAATTTGGTCCCACTTCTGAAATTTGAAGTTGATTTTTTGTGTAAATTTTTGACGTGTTTTATCTGTGGTCAAATTAAATTTGTATTATAACACCTGTCGTCGTGCTAATATGAACTAATAATAATTAATTGTTCAAACAAATAAACACGAGATTGACCTTTGATTGAAGCATGATAATGATTTTTAAGGAAATGTCAATACTCAGTTAACACATATTGTATAATTGAATTATTTACATGAAAACCGTGACCGGCGGTACACCTGCTGACCCACAGACAAGCAACTATGACATGACATAAAGTTTTATAAACGGCATAAGCCTCGTCATATTATTTTGGAATTTAATTGAGATTTCTATACTGAAATAAATAAATTAATAAATATTTTGGACATTGTCACACAACGTCATCTAGCCCAGACCATTGTATTCTTATATCTGTGCCCAAAGTAAAATATGTGTTGCATATCAAAAAATATACCCACTGATAGCAGTTCAAAACCTAATAAAGCCTTAGGGCAATTCGACTTAGATAGATTAGGTTAGAAGACTAAAGGTCCCGCCTTTAGTCTTCTGGCTGAGCTGGTTATTTCTTTTTAATTTTTAGTAATGGTCTTAGATCAATACGATTTTTTTTTAATCCGCGCAAGCACCGTCTCTCTTACGTCCATTGCATTGTATCTGGTATGCACCAGAAGATATTTGGCGGATCAATCCGACTTGGATAGATTAGGTTAGATAGATAGAACTTAGATGGTTGATAAGGTTGTGCAATCAGTATATTTGCTCAGAAAACATTTTTTTTTAGTACACAAAGAAGGTTTATTATTAACAGGTAAATACTACCCATTAATTTTTATCTTGATGTGCAGTTATGATGTGTGACGGGATGTCATTACTTATTGTTTACATCGCTTGTTCAGAATGTGCAATTATTTATAATAGCTATTGTCAATAATATGCTGCGCCTTTTAAATAAACCGACAAGTGCATGCGTAGAATTCCGGGTTCCGTAGAAACCCATAATAGCCTCCTCCTAAACAATCAAAGATATAATTCGTTATAGTTTTCTTTCAAAGTTCATTCATAGACTATCATCACGATTTTTTTCGAGCCCGCCATTTTGATTTTAAGGTCCCTATTCACTATGTAATGAGATCTACTCACTATGAGATTCACAGATAACTATACCTACTATAGGTATAGTTATCTGTGGATCTCAATCTATTTGGAAATCCAAAATGTTTCGACAACCATCAAAAATGGAATATTGCCCTGTCAATTTTGACAAATGATGGTTGCGAAAACCAAATGGTTACATCGTGAATGGGGACCTTTATAGGCGCGCTCTGTTATGACAAAAAAATGCGCTTTAAAATTGTTGCAATTGAAAATCTACATAAATCAATAAATAGTTTTAACAATAGACCTATCTAATAATATCCCACACTGTTTAGTAGACGCGAGAAAAATCTCCAATTTACTTGTAGGCAGGGGAGGTATATAGTTAGTATTCCTACAACAAAAAAAAATCATCATTTTATTTTAGTACTTTATCATACATACATACATAACATCACGCCTCTCTCCCAGTGGGGTAGGCAGAAACCACGGATTTCCACCTGCTACGACCCTGGCATACTTCTTTCGCTTCCTCAACTTTCATTAATGTCTTCATGCATGCTCGCCGGTTACTGGTAGGTACTTTTAACCTGGCCTTTATTTAGGACATCAGCGATTTGGTCGCAGTATGTTCGCCTTGGTCGACCCTTAATAGCTTGTCCATTCACACTCGCTTCATTTATCTATTTTGTCAATCTCCTGTCACCCATCCTCTCTACATGTCCGAACCATCTAAGCATCCCTTTTTCCACCTTGGTTACTACATCTTCTGACATACCACAACGTTCTCTTATCACACTGTTTCTCATTTTGTCCATCAGAGTCACACCAGCTATACTTCTCAAACTTCTCATTTCGACCGCATTTATTCTACTCTGATGCTTCTCCAGCCACACCCAACATTCACTACCATACATTAGTGTAGGGATAAGCACTCCTCGATGCACAGCCATCCTTGCCTTATGAGACACGTTCTGGCTTTTCATAAAGCTATATAGTGCCCCATTCACCTGATTACCTGCCACAACTCTTCGCTCAATATCACTGTCATGCCTTCCATCTCTTGAAAACGTACATCCTAAATACTTATAAAATAGTTTGTATACACAAACTCTTCCACTTGTTCCACTCTTTCTCCTTCAATCACAATCGAACAGTTCGACATACTTTCTTCTCTTTCAAAAATCATTACTTTCGTCTTACTTACATTCACTTTCATTCCTTTCTTTTTCAAATACTCGTTTAGCATACCAACCATCATCTGCAACTCCATCGCCGAACTTGCAGTATTACCTGGTCATCAGCATATAGAAGGCATTTGACGGTCAGTTCATTCATTCTCAACCCATACACACTTTCTTTCAACTCTTTCAAACAGTTGTCAATGAATAGATTGAACAGCACAGGAGACGCCACACAACCCTGTCTAACACCTCTTTCAATGTTAAACCATTACGTGTAAGCGCCGTTAATTCGGACACAAGCACTGGAATTCTCATAGAGTGATTTCAGCGCCCGTTTCAGTTCGCTGCTCACTCCATACAATGCCAATGTTAGCCACAGTTCACTCCTCACCACTCTATCATAGGCCTTCTCATAGGTCTACAAAAGCACAGTAGACTTTTTGGCTTTTCGCCAAGAACTTCTCCGTGATGCAGGGTAAAGAGAAGACCTGATCCATGCATCCTCTTCCTTTCCTGAATCCTGCCTGAACATCCCATATCTTTTCCTCAGTTTCATTCTTCACCCTTGTAACCAACACCCTTGCATACAATTTGCCGACGATGCTGAGCGAGCTAATTCCGCGGTAGTTTTTGCAATCCCGCTGTGACCCTTTCCCTCTGTACAATGGCACAATGACGGCTTTGCACCAATCTCTTGGTACAGTGCCGTTCCTCCAGCAAAGGTTAAGGTTAAGTACTTTATCGGCCTGGTAAATATAAATATCCATGCAAAGTTTTATCTTTCTAACAGTTTGGGAGAAAAACCGAGGATGGACGGAAATGACGAAATAGGTTCCGAGGGTTCCGAGACTTGAACTACGGAACCATCTCTGGATCCGTTTTGTTTCTCTTCGTAAATATGACCACGTCTTACACTTTCGCAGGGAACTCGTGTGTACACACGTACCTACATGTTGTATATGTATATGCCCCCTTAGTTTATGTAAGTTTATTTACTTGGACTGCACACACGTCACTCTCTCACCCTTACATCTCCGTTCAGGCCTGCTGTAAGAGATTCCTCTAGGAATAAGCAGTGCCCTTGTACTATGCTCACTGTATTGTTTGTAGGTACTACTGTTCTTGTGTTCTTTTTTCTATGTGTGTTGTACATAAATATTACATAAGAAATAAATAAACCCTTATAAAACTTAAGCGGTTTGACAATAATTATTTTTTAAAGCTATTAATTTGAAGTACCTACGCGTGATGATTTGATTCTTAAATTGTTACCTACAATATTTCTATTATCCACTAACAATGTTAATGTACGCATCTGTACTATTTTCTTTTGTCGAGGATTTTGTCCATAATGGACATGTCAGCCTCATCAAACCCTAAACAGCAAACAATCATTATTTACATATTTAATATACAGGAATCATTAATGATTCCTGTATACCCTTAAGGGTTAAATAATTGCCATAATAGATCTGCTTTTTCTGACGAAGGCGAAGTCTTGGAAGGTGGGGGAAATCCCCCACCTTCCAGAAGGAAGCTTCCTTCGGTATCTCATACTTAACCGGGATAGAATATGTCATATGGTTACACTTACAAGTACTTACTCCAGAATAAGGTGTCAGGTGTGCCGACTTGGTTGCTTGTCGATCAAGGGGGTCGCTTTGACTGGTCTCACGTTTAGGCTTTAGGTCAGTTTAGGTGAATGCGAATGCGCACCTGAGGACGCCCACCAATGGACGTAGAGGAGGCTGCGGCTGACAGACAAGAAAAGACACAAGGCATACGTGTGTTAAGATCACTTTAAATTGAAGGAAGGTTATATTAAAATATGTGTTCTTGACAACTTTCTCATTTAGCCATTAGACGTTAGAAACAGTAGTTAGGTAGGTATTTTGCGGTTTAACAGACTCATTATAAGTAGGTACTTAGTAATACCTATTTATAATAGGATAATGACCTTGGAGTATTTCAATAATTACGTGTCGTGAATCTTAGCAAATAAAAGGTTTAAAGAGTCATTAGTTTCACAATGACTAAGTCATATATAGGTTTTTTTCTCGATTTGTGACCATAAAATGACTGCAAAAACGCCCATCACTAAATTGTACTAGACAAAAAATATTTTTTGTGCACATTAGCAGTCATATATCTGTGACATTAGCGATAAATATTTGAGGGGCTCGTGGCTAAGTGGTATCCTACCAGGTTAACACATTGTAAGGTTAAGCAACACCTGTCTTGGGTTTTTACGAGCGCGTGGTTGGTAGCCTTTTTGAAAAACACATGTCCAGACGCTCTATTGCAATTCCGAACAACGTTTCCTTGTCCCACACCGGAGTAACTAGTTCAGTGCGGGAAATATCAAGCATTACCTTAACATTGGCAAAATCATCGATGGACGATGGAACCTAAAAAAAGAAGAAGCAACACCTAGCCAGGCCTGTTTTAGGATGAGTGACCATTTCTTAAGACATTGAGACAACTCCGTGCCTCGAAGAACTCGTTAAACCGTCGCGTCGGTCTCGATTGCATTACAAACATCTATGACAGTTGGGAGCCCGAAAAAAAAATCTATTTGTCTATATAAATCTACAGAAACTGGATGTCGCCCATGTGTACCACCTCCTCGGATATATACTTAGGTAGGCGTTGTCTGTCTATCTGTCTGTTAATATTTCTGGGATAATTTAAACATAAGCTGTTATTTTCGACCTTGTGATAGTTGACACAGTTAAGTGTGTGTCATCAAAAGATCGTTTAACTATAGTTAAGTAGGTACTTAACTATTAATCAGAAGTATACTCACGACATATTAGACAGGTGATACGTATGACCATCGACAATAAATCAAGTATATTCCTGAACAGAATTAAACAGCAGTATTATGCAACAATGATTTATTAGGCACAATGAGGTTATTCATTATCCATTCATTCGTTCAGCGAGAGAAGATATTTATGATATTAGAGTTTGTAGTATCTACGCGACTTCCAGGATTGGGGCCTGAGGACAGCGGATTGGTTACCCACCCTTCTTACCGAAGAAGGCCCCACGCACCCGAAAACTCGACCCCAAAAGATTACGCATATTAACATTGCCATGCCTATATATTTATGAGGTGACTGTATTTGTGAAAGCAAACTTTAACCTATTTGACACATTAAAGAGTGCTCGTTATAAAAATAAAATACGCAACAGAACACACAAAAAAACGGTTTATGGTAAGGGTTTGTTAGGTATGGCACCAAAGCTGTAAAATGAGTTGCCAGATTCAATACTGGTTTGAAAGGATATCCCCCAGTTTAAGAAAGAACTGTCGTCGTTGTTACTGAATACACAGTGACTGAATACTTGCTGGATATTATAGATAGTTATAAGAATTTGACTTTTGGTTTGTAATATTTGTTGACATTTTTAAACTATAAATTGACTAAAATGTAACATGACAATTTAGTAATCAATATTTATTTTAGACATTTCATAATAATTATTATTATTTGGATGATGACATGATTAATATGCTATGATGATAATTATTCTACTGTAATATTCTGAAATTGATGTAATAAGATGACATTTTAATTTACTTGTATTTTGAACTTTGTAACATTTTATTATGTACTTGATAATAATATGGTAAGATTATGTATCCAGAAATTTTGCTCTCGATTGAGCCCCTACTAAAATTGCACGCCTAGTATTATGGTAAAATATGGTGAATCTATAAATTACTGTTGTAACATCTAATATTTGCAATGATTTATAAATAAATAAAAAAGATGCGGGATAACATAAGACCCAACCCATGACAGAAGCCGCATAGGTGGCTAAAGTCCGACGGCGACCTGGGGTTATCCTTACGATATAGTACACGGGACGCCAAGCAAATGCATGATAGGGCTGCATTAAAAAAAAACAGGCCAAGTGCGAGTAGGACTCCACCAAAATCGCAAAAAAATCACGTTTGTTGTATGGGTTAATTAAATATTTATTATATTCTGTTTTTAGTTTGTTGTTATTGCGGCAACAGAAATAAGGTCACCCGGGGCGAATGCAACTAGGGGGCTAAAGTAACTAATTTTATTTTCTCTTCAACTAACGGTAGTTATTAAAAGTGCCATCTATTGAAATGTAGAGCAATCATTGTTTCTTTCAATCAAATGTAGATGGAGCTCCTAGACTGCTTACTGTTGTACCGACAGAGCATAGTTGGAAAATAGTTGCATTCACCCCATAAAAATGTATAACTGTTTTTGTCGGAAATTTAAGCGTATTTTAAGCGGATTGATATCATTTTCGGAAAGCTGTTGCTAGAATCTACATGTTCGTATTGTTGCCATGTCGATATTACTGATTGAAAGAGAGTGGTGGCTATATTAGTCACATTTACCCCATGGGGGCTAATGTAACTTTTACTGATCTCATGCAACAATAACGTGAATTAGGTACTGAAAAACCTGAGCCTGTTGGTACTGTGTTATATGTCGAAACTGTTCATTAAAATATGCTTTATTAGGTATATGTATTAGCATTACCCTATTATTTATGTAGATTATGCTGGAGGGAGCCAAAGTTAAAACTTTATTTTTTATAGTCGCATTTGCCCCGGGTGACCTTACATCATATGTGAAAATTTCAACGTTCAGCCTGATGACAAACATACGGACGAACGGGCGGACAGTGAAGCCTTAGTAATAGGGTTCCCCTTCAAATTTTAAAACTATTTATGTTTACCAACATTGTATGTCAAGTCGTTTTTAGGTACGTGATGGCCACACAAGTTAACAAACAAACGCGCATACAAATTACAATGCCCAGTAGATAAGGTCTCAATTCACAAATACATATCTTCAATCAATACCTTATCCGAATAATGCCTTCTGAATTATATTATGAACATAATAATAGACGCCCGCGATTTCGTCTGGGTGGAAACGTAGGTACATCAAATTGACTTCGCCCTGATGGTAAGTCGTGACGACGCGCGACGTCTAGCGATGTGGACCACTCTCACAGCACACATTACTATAGAGAGTGGCCCTCAACTTGACGAAATACTGATGTGTCTCTTCACGCTTCGCTTAAAGAACCCGCAGAGTTATATGTGGGAGGAAACACGTGTGCAGGCAGGGCGGCCTAGGCCACTATCGTTCGGCACAGAAACGAACGTTTAAAACGCTCGGTTCTCGCGAAGATTCAGGTCCGTAGCAGCCGTATAGTAGATCCACAGTAGAGCCTTAAATGCAAACAAACAATCAAGTCTGTTCTCTTTATAATATTAGTTTGTAAGACTATTTTATATTCTAAAAGCATATATTTTTGATCTTCCTCATCATCAAACAGTGTGCGTATTTAATGCTAATATTTTTGTCTTTTTGTAAGTACATAGAAGGGTACTTTAGGGTTGGCAGTTACTTATACTTCAGAGGGGCTCGTGGTCCGGGCGCCTCTGGAAATACCTCCAGGTGCGTACCAGAGACGCCCGCAGCAATGGACATAGGAGAGGACGAGGTCTCGCGAAATTATAAAAAAAAGAGGGCCTCGTGGTTAGGTTAAGCAAATACTATCCAGTTCTTAGAATGGTGGACCATTAAGACACTGATGTCCTTCGGAGCCTCAAAGAGCGCGTTAAGCTGTCGGTCCCGGTTACCATACAGACATATCTGACTATGATCTGACTGATCTAACTACGGAACTGCGATATCGCCAATTGGTTGTGAAGGTCTGGTGGCAGTCGCTTCACCAAAATTATCGAAGAAGACTGAACTTCATGACTGTTATCTGAATAGTCTTGACTGATAAAATACACGTCAAAAATTGACACAGCAACTGACTTCAAATTACCGAAATGGGACCAAATAATAGTCGGAATGGGACCAAATAATACTCGGATTGGGACCAAATAATAGTCGGAATGGGACCAAATAATAGTCGGAATGGGACCAAATATCTAATAGTCGGAATGGGACCAAATAATAGTCGGAATGGGACTAAATTGAAATGGGACCACTTGGCACGTAGTAGCTGTCAATTAAGAAAAAAAAAATTCAAAATCAGTTCATCTAGTCAAAAAAAAAATTAAAGAAAACATGCAGTCGAAGATAACTTCCTCCTTTTTGCAAGTCAGTTCTTTCATTTTAAAAAGTTCCATCCAGATATATGCCCAGCCGGGCGCCACTGGAAATACGTTCTGCTTGTAACCAGAGACGCCCGGCAACGGACGTTGGAGCGGCCGCGTCTTTGGCCGCGGAACTAAAAAAAAAAAAAAAAAGATATATATGCCCACATTTTGATAGCCACTTTTCTAGTCCCACATAATAGGAGGCGAGCTTATTCCCATTTCAGAGAACTTTGGATAATTTGCCAAATTCTCGTTCGTTTTGCATCAGGTGCCACCGCTTACTGGTGAAGATAATGATATTGATAAGGCCCCTTCTTCTTCTTTTTTAAAATCGTGGCTCCATCTATATTCATCGATGATTTCACCAATTTCAAGGTAATGCTTGATTTTCCCCACACAGAACTAGTTCGCGGTGCGGGACACGGAAACATTGTTCGGTACTGCAATTGAACGTTTGGGCCTGGATTTTTGACCAGCGCCAGAGGTAACAGCCACGCGCTCCGCAAAAACCTAGATTAAAATACCTTAGATTTCTGACAGCCCTACGTCTCAAGTGACGCGTAGAGTATCCTTCAAAATCATTAGTGATGCTACACACGACCGGTGCGTATTGAATACGCGTCCGCTAATAAATTAAACATGTACCTACATAATTTGCACTGATTGATTACTATTAGGTATATACGGGCGCCAACCTTACCAACATTTCCAGAAACAAGTCATCTTCTCCTGCATTTTTTTTTATTTGTCGTGAAAAATAGTACCTGTTCCGCATTTCCACGGGCGCGGGGAAGCCCGTGAAAGTCCATGAAGGGTAGCCATCCACTAAAAAACAACTTGTCGTGTAGCACACACTGCGCCTGGTGAGTGGACCATTCAGGGGTTGTGGTATCACGTTAATGATCTACTCAACACGGTGGCACAGCCGGTGCGAAATATTTACAATAGTTATTATTTAAAAAAAAGGGGTAAAAATAAGGTAAGTATCGTACATGCTTTGAAAAAATAACAAATATTTAAGACATTAATTAAAAAAAGACTTTAATTGGCTGTGCCATTGCGGTTGGCACGTAAGATTTTGTTGCCTTTAATCAACATTTCCTCGCAAAGCAACGGGCATAATTTTTTTTTCAAAATTACAATATAGCTGCTACTTTTTATTAAATTAATTCGGACATTTTGGACATTATAAATGTGCCCGGTGACGGCAATAGGCTTGCTCCCTATTACGTGGGACTTAAATACTGGCAAATTGTGTGTGTGTAATGCACCTCTGCCTACCCCTTCGGGATATAGGCGTGATATGTATCTGTGTCTAATTAAAAACATTCTTAAAGTAAAGAAAATTTCCTACAAGAATGCTTTAATGCTCGACTTTACTAGGTACCTACTCAATTTCTTTTTTCATATCAATCGTGGAAGTGACCACCAGTGAGTTCAGTAAACATATTTGAACTTTAATTACAAAAAGATTAAGTGTGGCATAAAGTTCACTGGTTCTATAAGTAGGTAATAAAAATAATGAGTAATTAGATAATATTAAATTATGAATTGCTTTCATTAGAGCTTGTTTCCATTGTTCTTTATCTCTGTCGTCGGGCGGCTAATGTAATTAACTTAGCAGATAGCTCGTACCTGGGGATCGTGCGGAGTATGGCCTTATACGGAGCTCCCGTATGGGCGGATAGATTGGCGGTTAAGGTGAACGCGACTCAGTTAAACAGACCACTGCGAACCTTGGCCGTCAAAACCATACGGGGGTACCGCACGATCTCCGGTGCGGCTGCATGTCTCTTAGCCGGGACCCCTCCATGGGACCTGGAATCGAGAGCCCTTGCGTCATTGTTTCAATGGCACAAGGAGGCGATGGAGAGGGACCACAGGCCTGCGACTCGAGAAATCGAGGAACAGCGGTACCAAGTCCGCCAGGATCTCATGGAGACTGCGACTTGAGCAACCAAAGTGGGGAACCACCGTCATCGCGGCGGTGAGACCGATCATGGACGAGTGGCTGCAGAGGCGGCATGGTGACCTCACGTATCGTGCGACGCAGATCGTTACCGGGCATGGATGCTTCGGTAGCTATCTGTTTCGCATCCATCGTGAGGTCACACCCCGGTGTCAACACTGCGAGGTTTCCGACGACACCGCACTCCACACGTTGGTGTACCCTCCCCGCTGAGTTCCGCAGTCAGCGACCAGGGAGCCGCAGGCTCATCTACGCCCAGGACCATCGACCTCCATGATCGGGGCCTGTGAACGGCGGGATAGCCACCCGCCGTCCTTACAGAAGCAGGCTAGAAGGGTTGCGTACTCCGGGGCCCTTGCCCCACAGCACGCAACCAGATTCACTCACCGACGCGGGATAAAACCAACCCCTACGACGCGGGATTTTCATTCCGACCAAACCCCCGAAGAGCGCCACTGGAAATCCTTAGTGTCACCAGAGACGCCCGCAGTAATGGACATGGAAGTGGCCGCGGTCTCGCGGAGTTGAAAAAAAAAAGCTGATAGCTTGAAGTTCGAAGCGTGTGTTCTATCGAAACCCCCTAAAATACCTTAGTATTTGTTGTTATAGAGATAACAGAAATAAATAATCTGTGAAAATTTCAACTTTCTAACTATCACGGTTCATAAGATACAGCTCAAGACAGACGGACGGACAGTGAAGTCTTAGTATTAAAGGGATCCCGTTTTACCCTTTGGGTACGGAACCCTAAAAATAGTTTGGTCGACAGCCCACATGTTTTTTTTTTTTTTTTTTCTATTTAGGTCGACAAATTGACGCCACTCGCCTGATGGTAAGCTGAGGCGACGTCTGGCAATTGAGGGCGACTCTCACAGTACACAGGAATACTATAGAGAGTGGCCCTCAACTTGACGACCCTGTAATGTGCCTCTTCACGCTTCGCTTATATATAACCCTGGGCTCTTTAGCCCAGGGTTATATGTTGGAGGAAACACGTGCGCAGGCAGGGCGTTCCAAGCCACCATCGTTCGGCAGAGAAACGATCGTTTAAAACGCTCGGTTCTCGCGAAGACGGTTTCCACGGTATGAGGGTGACATCTCTGCCCGGCACGCGTTGTTCGGGATCGGAAGGGAGAGGGTGGGATCAGGTTGAAGAGCTCTTCAGAACACTCACCGTGGTAAATACGGTAGAACGCGGCCAAGGAAGCAATTGTTCGGCGCTGGGCTAGCGGCTCAAGGCTTCCCGTTACCTCCGGACAGTCTATAATGCGAACAGCGCGTCGCTGCATAGCGTCGAGTGCGTCCAGCAAATACTTCGCGGAGCCGTCCCAGAGGTGAGAGCAGTATTCAACGCAGGGTCTAATCTGCGTTTTGTACAGCAGACACCTCTGGTGCGGTGTAAAGAATCGCATCACATGTGGCATAAAGCAACCGCATTTCGGACCTGCATGTAGCATTTGCGCCTAGATCATGGGCACGACAAATCTCATTGGCTGATTCCTGAAACTGCTTCTGAAAAACCAATGACAGTCCGTTAATGACAAGATACCAATGCGATACAATAAAAAATATTAAACAATAAACAACA
Organism: Nudaria mundana; assembly: GCA_963556515.1. Classification (NCBI taxonomy): domain Eukaryota; kingdom Metazoa; phylum Arthropoda; class Insecta; order Lepidoptera; family Erebidae; genus Nudaria; species Nudaria mundana. The sequence goes on along the minus strand of OY748316.1, from coordinate 4,536,570 downwards.
ATCTTACGCTTAGGTATCTATGCCATAATATTAAACGTTTATATAAACATAAGCTTATTAATAGTAAATATAAAACTTATCATAACCTAAACAATAAGCTACTTAATTATTAGGTACTCGTATATTATTATTATAGAGCAATGAACTCATATCTTTGTTGGCTTTAGTTCCGGAGGCGGGGCGGTCTCAGATTGAGGAGATACCTCTACTGTATCTGCCTGTGAGTGCCGTGAACGGTCGAATTCTTAGACCGCAAAACACAGACGTGTGCATTAATGGTGAAGGAATCCCCTTTTCTACCTCTACTCTTCAGAATGCAATGATAATAATAAAAACTACATTGAAATATGTATTGAGTTAGCTTCGCGAATACTAGAAATACTGAATAAGGTAAAGCATTATTTACATCGCACCAGAGTTGTCTGCTGTACCGTGGGCGACGACAATTTAGCGATTCTGAAAAAAAAAACCTTTGCCACAGACAAAATAAGAATAAGTATGTAGGTACTTACTTACTAGGTGTATTTAGTAACCTCTCCCCTCCAAGCCCAAAAAGCCCAATAATTGACTGTTTCATTTTTAATTTTCCTAGTGGGTATAATGTGTTGTTTAATCCCTGTGTAATATGCCCAATCCCAACCAATTAAAAATTATAAAAAATCATAGACCCTTAAAAGCGATCCCAGAGGTCGGTGCAAACTTCCGGTGTTTGTTTGCAGTACAGGAGTCTCCTGTTTCTTAGTTCAAGCCATGTGCCATGGAATGGCCTATATACCTATGAAAAAACAAACAAAGTTTATCCTAGTCTGTCTTTCTAACATGTCAATGTATGTAGGTACATTCATTGCATAGTAAAATTTGTACAACATACTGTAGTATGACTCCTCGGTATAAAATAGTGATTCAAATGATGATTAACAAATAAAACTTTCGATTGTTGGCACTTATAATAGGTACAGTTGTACACTATTTTAGGTTTCGCTTTTCAGAAATATCAAAGGTTTTACTTTACTGTTTAACATATATCTTCAAGCAATTTAATAATTAAAAAATAAATAAATATAATAAAGATAAAAAGTTAAATTCAAAATATGAATCTCTTCTGAAATTCTTTAATTTATCTAATAATTTTTTAATATTTATTTTGGTTGAGTACTTTTTATTTATTTATTTACACTTCATGCACAGTAACAGTACATAGGAGGACTTGCCATAGGCATTGTCTAACAGTCAACCTTAGGGTGATGCAGAGAGAACTAGTAGTAGGTGCTAAGAGGTTATGAAAGTTATGATGACATTAGAGAAACAGGTCCGACTGTAGTAATAATTCATAATGATACAAAATCAATAAACTTAAATACTAATAACTACATGCATAGCTAATACTAACAAACATGTATATATACACAAATATACATACATACACATATACATATATTACGCCCATAAACCTACATAATATATACTACGTGTTATTAATTAAATATTAAGTGTCTAAGGAATATCTGCACATTATGTCTATATACAATACATAAATTAATACAACACAACTATGAGCTATGACTGCATTAAGTATAGGATAGGAAAGTCAAGATCAGAACTGACTCTATTTATGATTCGCGATATAGTTCATATATTATGTACCTTCTTCCTGAAAACGAAGCGGCTGGTTGACATCCTAATTTCCAACGGCAGCACATTCCGGAGAAGAATAGACTGTACGTAGAATGAATAGTGAACAAGGCTAGAAGTGTGAGAAGGACAATGTAAAAGTAGATTGTTTGAAGAGCGCAAGTTTTTGTTATGATTGGAGCCAAGAAATTCAAAGTATTTAGTAAGATATGATGGGACATTGGGAGAATTTAGGAAGGAGTACAGCATAGTCACAGCTCGCAAGCTACGACGCTTGCGTATGGATATCCACCCCAACTCTAAGCGGAATTCCGAAACCAGATCATACTTACGAAGATTTTATTACTTGTCCTCTTTATAAGTTTCTTCTTCTTTTTTAAAAACGTGGCTCCATCGATATTCATCGATGATTTCGCCAAAGCACAGAAGAACTAGTTATTCCTAACTAGCTCCAGGTGCAGGACAAGAAACGTTGTTCGGTATGAGAGTGTCTGGAAACCCGATTTTTGCGGAGCGCCATAGGTAACCTAAAAAGCCATCTGCCACGCTCTCAGCAAAAATCGAACTCCTTTATAAGTTTTATCTATGCTCCTGCATTCTGGCACTTGGCTGTCACGTCCTGTTACGTCAATGTCAAATCAGCAAATGTCACTCAAATTTTGTCAGCTGTCACAACTGTCACCCACACCCGAAATGATATCATTACACGAAAATATTTAAAAAAGTCTTTTAATTTTTAAACCACTTTAATAATAAGATGTAAATATGTCAGATAAACTGCGCCAGCTTGCCCTAAAAGTGAAAGAAAAAATGCAATTATCACATTTCAATATACTTAACAAACAAGCCGGCAATACTATCCAAAATGACACCGTTCACAGGGAACAATATAATTTTAATATGCCTATTGCCAAAGTTAGCGAGCTGGCCGAAAAGCTAAAATATGAATCAGTCACAAAGAAAGTCAGGGAGATGGTCGCCAGATACGAGAAGTTTACTGGCGTTGAGGAAATTCTAGCTATTCAGAATACAGTCGTCGAATCACAGGTTTGTTTGGCCTTATCCTCACAGAATTGGAGTATAGACTAACATACTAGCAGGCCAGACGTGCAATCCTCAGTCAACTCACTAATCGTTTTTACCTTTGTTGGGGACTTTTTTTACGTTTTTTTTACTATTTATACTATGCCGTCCAAAGTCGTGGCCTTTCGATCGTCTATTACAGGGCACCCCACCCTTGAAAGATTTCCCCATGGCAAGAAAATAATAAAGACAAGCTTTTAAAAAGTACCATAAATGTCTGCTTTGCATTCCTACTCACACACATCATGAACTGTTGCAATTTACCGTAAATGACGTTTTTGACGAAGCATCTCGAAGTGAGAATACTTCCTTAAAAATTTTCTGATGAGTTACACATCATCATATGTGTAGATTTTTTTCTCAGCTGCCTTATAAATCTAGTGGGAAAAGTAAATGTAGAAGACTTTGTCCTATGTGAATACAGATATTTTGAACCGACTTTCAAAAATAGAGGAGGTTCTTAATTCAACTCACTTTTTTTTATTTTTTTTTATGTTTGTTACCTCATTTCTTTTGACTGTGTGAACTGATTTTGAAACAATTTTTCCTATTGAAATTTAAGCATTTCAATTAGGTCCCATTCCGACAATTATAATTTGGTCTCAGTCCAGTAATTTGAAGACTGTTTTTGTGTCAACATTTGACTTGGTTTTTTTTTTGCAGGAAAGTTTTATACATGCCCAAGAACGGAGGCGAGATGTGGGTCGTCAACTCGCCACCTTAGAATCCAGATTGAAGGAATTACACTCAGAAATGCAGAACACAATGAAAGGGGATGAAAAATACTTACATTTATGTACAGAAGAGCATAAGGTATAGTAAAATAAAATAAATATTTTTTGACATTCTCACACAACATGATCTACTAAGCTTTAAGCTTGTGCTATGGGATCTAGACAACTGATAAACATACTTATATATTTCTTAATACATACATAATATAGATACGTAGATAACACCCAAACTCAGAAACAAATATTTGTAGATCACACAAAACTCGGGAGTCAAAAGCCAATGCACTACCGACTAGACCACCGGAGCAGTTTCAATAATTATAGTATGATTTTAAGCTAAAGATAGAAGTATGCTCATTGACAACCTCAAATCTTTGCTCGGACTGTAGATCTCTATTTTGTGCTGTGAAATTGGGTGTGTAATGCAGCTCTGCGTACCGCTTCAGGGATATAGGATTGATGTTACATTTTTTTTTCACCCTAATGTTGAAGCCCGACATTTCGGGTACCTATACCCTCGGATGGAAGAATAAGCCTTGGTGATATTCTCTATTAATATTACAAAATGTTTAAAATTTGGTAGCAATACTAGGAGTAGAACTTTTCAAGGTTCATGTGAGAACCACAAAAAACATAATACAGTCGTATTGAAAACCTCCTCCTTTTATGAACTCGGTTAAAAATGCCTATTCCATAAAAGCAGAATCATAGGTGTCTGATAGTATCACATAAGTCATAAACTAACAATGGGATTGTTACCTTATAATATCATCCACCGAGCCTTTTCCCAACGCAGTTGGGGTCGGCTTTCCAGTCTAACTGCTCGCGGCTGAACTTCGATATTTTCCGTGAAGCGACTGCCATCTGACCTTCACAACCGATGGGCGATATCGAAGTTCTGTAGTTAGACGGGTCGGATTTTTGTTTTAGGTCTTCAAATACCCCTATCGACTGCCATAGATGTTTGTATGACAAGTATGACAACCACTTAACTCGGCGTAACGTGCTCTCCGAGGCACGGAGGGGTTTCAATGTCTTAAGAAATGGTCACCCAACCTAAGACCGGCCTGGCTCGATGCTGCTTAGCCTTTGCAATGTGTTAACATTGTCGGTTACCACTAGAACACGAGCTCCTTGCGGCGTTGTTACCTACCTTTTATTAATACAATATTATTTTTAATGATACCAGCTTAGAAAAAATTCCCCAAATTCTGGGTAAATTTTAATCAACACAGTATAAGCATTGCCATACAACGTGGCAATGTTGCCAAACTTCTAAGAACATTGCCAGTCGCCGATGAGGTGGAGGAGTTCTTTGACGCCTGGATATAGATTTAAGATATAATTTTAGTACTTATAATGTTTTGTTAATGAAGTTTATTTCAAATTAAATTATTTACACAGTATTTTGTTACAGCTCATAATACAAGAACGTGCTCTCCGCTCGTTATTCTCTGACGCTGAACGCGAAGAGCGCGAACTTTTCGCAACTATGTCGGCCGCCGTGAAGTTAGGACATGAACGGGAACGAGCTCACGCCGAGAGAAACAAGTATTGGTATATTGTCGCTTCTATATTTGGTAAGATTATCATCATTATTTTATTTACAAACTAGCTGAAAGCCCGCGTGGTACATATTTTTCTAATTCCCGAATCTCACGGAAACGTGATGAAAAGTAATATCACTCTAGCTAGTATATGCAACATAAGATTTTTGTCAATCGCTTCCGTTTACCAAGACTACCCTCTACTCACATACTTATAAATCGCGTGCGATTTGTTGTGAACTGAGCGCTGAGACTTCAACAGTGTGTGTTTGTCTTTCTTTAATTTTCAATAAAATACCTATCAGGTAAAATATATTAACAGGCTTCCGTTCGGTGGAATGCGGCCGTTTCCTTCTGCGAGTAGGTTATGCTCGTGAAGGAGGCGGCCGGTAGGGTGAGGGAGCGTACCCTCCCCGCTGACTTCCGAAGTGTGCGACGAGGGCGCCGCAGACGTGACTAAGCCGAGGACCATCGACCTCCATGATCGGGGCCTGGGGACGATGGATTAGCAACCCTCCGTCCTTACAGAATCAGGCTTGAAGGGCTGCTTTACTCACCGACGCGGGGTACCACACAGCTGCCACACTTTCGTTCGAGACATTATTTGCTGTATTTTAGTTGTAGCGTTTGTTGTTCTATAGAACGGTGCAACTTTATATCAATATCTAGCGGACGCCCGCCGCTTCGCCCGCTTGACAAATTATATACTAAAACCTTCCTCGAGAACCACTCTATCCATTGGTGAAAACAGCATGAAATTCGGGGCTGTAGTTTATGAGTTTATCGCGAACATCGGTAGAGGACTTTAAGTGCAAGTCTCAATTATCGCGCACGAGTACAAATAAATATTACTTTACCATGTATTTATTCCTGTCTAGGCACAGTCCTTGGTATTGCCGGTTCAACAATAAACAATCACCTCAAAATGTCAGAGTTTCGTCAAATGATGGAACAGCAAATGGCTCGAAGCGCCAGCGTCCTCTACACTATAGCTGCTGGCGGTAAGGGCAACAGCAATGAAGATATTGCTGATGCTATGAAGACGGAGTTCGCTTATCAGGTATGGCTTTTGAATAGAATAGAATATTTTAAATTTTATTCTGCAGCAATCAAGCTTTCTTAAATCTGTAATACTACCTCGGTGGCACAATGGTACTATGTACGGACTGCCACACTCGAGGTCGAGGGTTCGATTCCCGGGTCTGGTGGATAATGTATAATTCTCTTTAGAATTTTATCTAGATAATTATCCCAGAGTCTGGAATTTGTGCCCGGTAAATGGCAATAGGCTCGCCCCCTATTACATGGGACCTAACATAGCTGGCGAGATGTGGGTGTGTTTGCACACCTCTGCCTACCCCTTCGGGGAAAAAGGCGTGATGCTATGTTATTATGTTATGTTAAATCTGTAATAAATTAGTCAATCGTAATTTAATAATTCAATTTGATTGAATTACTTTTATTTTTAATATACTGGGTGAATTATTTAAGTGGAAGCCCACTTGAAAAATTCATATTTCTTGTCTATCTCTTAGTCTCTTATCACACTGGGCGCGCGCGCGCTACCACCGCCTCCGCCCAGTGTGATAAGAGACAGACATGTACTTGCCAGCTTGTTTCTTATAGTGTATTAAACGCGAGATTACGGTACTACTTACTAATTCCATACGCGAGATACAACATTATGTTCTACTTTCAAATTGTACCTGCCCACGAGCATCATTTAGAAGACGAAATAGTCAGTTCTGTGATTACGAACAAAATTGACTCAAAATTTACATAAAGTATGAATTTTATGAAAATTCTAAGTTTTCCTTAAATTTGCCGTATATCATTACTGCTCAGAATTTGATCCTTAACAGCAACACTATCGTATGGTGTAATAATAAAGGATGTGATTTTTTTTCTAAATCAATGGGTTCGATTCCCAGCTAGAATAATAGGTTTTGAAAAAATCTAATGATGAGGTTTTAAGTTTCATCAAAATCGGGCTCGTGACTACTTTGAGCATTTTTCGCTATTCCTTATAGTTCCGGATTTGGCCATCCAAGCCCACTTGAAAAATTCACCCTGTGTATTTCACTTAAATTTAATTTGTGATGGTGAATAGAATAGAATAGTCCTTTATTTGCATATAATGTAGATACATTTTAAAGAGATAGTAAATACAATTATTAGTTTCCAGATACATTCTGCTGTTTGGCATACAAATATTTCGCCCTAGTATTAATACGAGTAGAATACATGACATCAAATCTTAAACTCAAAATGTCAATTATAAATTACAACAATAAATAATTGAATAATAATTCCAATTCAATAATTAATCATTCCATTTCATATCAACAATAATTCCAATTTAACAATCAATAATTCCAATTCAATAATTGATAATTCCAATTCATGTCAACAATAACTCCAATTCTACAATTAATAATAATAATTTTGATGTAAATGATGTTCGATGTTGGGGTTAATTTATTTATAATTATGTAATAATTCTAGCAACTGGAGGTCACAATACAGTTCTCCATTACAAATTAGCCAATACATTGTCAGAATCTTAGATCAAAAATACTATAGATATTGGATTCAGTACAAATACAACGCGGAATCTTGGCACTCGAATACTATATAGGTAATTATTACAAATACCATCTATAAAATAAACAAGATTGTACATTGATGGTTGACATAGAAATAATTCGTCATAATTAATACCAAAGCATCAATGTACAGCGCCGTTGTCGCATCCCTCGAGAGTCAGCAAGCGCAATAGGAACTTAGTACGGCGCGCGGTTGAAGCGCGCAGGTGTGCAATGTACAGCGCCGTTGTCGCATCCCTCGAGAGTCAGCAAGCGCAATAGGAACTTAGTACGGCGCGCGGTTGAAGCGCGCAGGTGTGCAATGTACAGCGCCGTTGTCGCATCCCTTGTAATGTTTATTTTTTTTTGATGTTAGGATGTCAAAGGATAGAAATAAAGTATTCATTTAAACCACTATATTTTTATTGTAAGAACCTTCTAAGATAATATAGGGGAACTGAGGGTTCCCCTCTGCAAGGATTTAATGTACTTTTAGCCTAGGATACAATTTAGGTCTATTCTAGGTGCTATGTTATTCAGTAATACAGGGTATATGGTTGGTGCGCTTGGTCAGTAACGATAGTGTATCTTTATGAAGATACCGTGGTAATTAAGGGTAATAGGTTAAGGGATTTTATAAGATACTTTCCCGGTGAAATACGCCACTCCTGCAAGCCGGCAGACACCGTCTCTGTTCCGGTCTCTGCCCACTCCAGGCAGAAGGAAGCTGGGTTCTCACCCAGGTAGTATGGTAGTACCGTAAGCCTCCTGTAACAGGAGTTAAAGACTTATTCCATGCATTATGGCCACTGTTATTATCTAAGCGCCTACCACGTCGTACATATTATGTGTACATACCTTTCGGAGGCGAATATCCAAGCTTCACCCGATTAAATCCAGCTAACACATGCAAAGCATGCATGCGTATCGTGTAAGTCGGTCTCTAGCCAATCCTGGCCAGATCAGGCAAAGATTCCTGTTTAAATTGAGTGAGACAACTCCAGACACGTGTGCGTTCAAACTCAAACCTGTAAGGAACGAGAACCCACTGTCAAAATATACAGTACATACGCTAACTCACGCTAGCACAACAACATTTTATCTAAAACTTACCAAACTTCGAAATAAATTACAATAAATTAAATTGTAATATAAATATGTGATGCGAGCGTAGCTCGCTTGTATAAAATGGCTGTCACACAAGTCACGTGGTCCAGCGTCCAATCAGGAGAAAGCCAGTGTTGCCGCTTTATTATGCAAATTTCAACCAACTAAAATGGAATACTGCCACTACAAAAATTACAACATTACACCCTCGAGAGTCAGCAAGCGCAATAGGAACTTAGTACGGCGCGCGGTTGAAGCGCGCAGGTGTGCAATGTACAGCGCCGTTGTCGCATCCCTCGAGAGTCAGCAAGCGCAATAGGAACTTAGTACGGCGCGCGGTTGAAGCGCGCAGGTGTGCAATGTACAGCGCCGTTGTCGCATCCCTCGAGAGTCAGCAAGCGCAATAGGAACTTAGTACGGCGCGCGGTTGAAGCGCGCAGGTGTGCAATGTACAGCGCCGTTGTCGCATCCCTCGAGAGTCAGCAAGCGCAATAGGAACTTAGTACGGCGCGCGGTTGAAGCGCGCAGGTGTGCAATGTACAGCGCCGTTGTTGCATCCCTCGAGAGTCAGCAAGCGCAATAGGAACTTAGTACGGCGCGCGGTTGAAGCGCACAGGTGTGCAATGACCGAGGTGAAGTTGTGCCGTTTTAAAAGCACTGATCGGTAATCTAGGTATTTTTGATCTAGGGTCAGAATAGTCATTATAAAATTAAGATTTACATTTCGTCCAAATTGACTGCTTTGGTGGCGTGATTGGTAGTGCATGCATTTTCGTTTAAATATTTGTGTGTTAACCACTTTAAGGTGTACATGTATATTTAGAAATGTATACTTATATTCTCGTACGTTAATACGTACCAGAGTTTATGTCTAGTCTAGATCCATAGCACAAGCTTTTTTTTTTTTTTTTTTTTTTTTGTTGACGCGGGGAATGCATTTAAGCACAGGGACGGTGTGTGGGACTCACGGACCCAAAAAGGAAAGGGCCCGTACTACCCACTAAACCACCGCGGTGTTCCGCCTCACCTTAAACCGGCTCGCAGGGTAGGCCAGAGGTTAAATCACTGCGAGCCGGCAAGGGGCGCCCCGTGGAGTCGGGGCTCGCCTCGGGGGGGCCAATTAAGTGACCCCCCTGGAGCTCCCTAAGGAGCTGAAGAGTCTAGCCCGCACCTCCACCGTTCTCGAGCACCTCTCTGAAAGCAGAGAGGGTAGAAAACGGCCGGTGCGGGCGTGCGTAAATGGGCACCGTCCGGAACACGCGGAGGGTACCCGTCGCCACGGGTGACCATCGATGGGCGGAGGTCCCCCGACCTTCCGCCCACGGTCAAAAATCACTAGTCGGGGGCGCGCATGAAAGCCGCTAGGCGGCGCCCTCGGACCGGACGGCGGGGAGGAAGCGTGCGACCCGCCCGCTCCCTCACCCGCAATTCCTCTCTCTTGGCCGCCATCACCACGCTAGCAAACGTGGCGACGGCAGCCCAACACTGTTGGCTGCCGGCCATGGCTAACACCACGGCCGGCAGCGACAAATTCAAACCAACGATGCCCGTGAGGGCCATACGCGGCCCGTCCCATGCCGTGCACTCGGCAAGGGTGTGGGCCGCTGTGTCGACGACACCGGCCGGGCAGTGACGACACACGACGTCCGGCTCCACCCCAACAATCCTGCACAGGTATTTGGCGAAAACACCGTGACCTGTGAGGAGTTGTGTGAGGTGGTACGTTGGTACGCCATGTGACCTCTCCACCCAGGCCCGCAGGACGGGTCGAACGGCCCCCACGAGCATCGCGCTCGCAGAAGGCGACTCCAATCGCAAAGCCCACTCCCGGAATAGCACAAGCTTTGCGCTAGATGACGTCTGATAATATCCAAAAAAATATTTACATTATAATAATAAATAGATTCCGAATTCAAAAGCACAAATATTCAGTAATTTTTTTTAATTTAATGTAGCCCCTTCGGCACCGGAACAGAATTGTTATCGCAGCAATGTCGGAGGTAAGGGCAGTATAACCTCCTTGTTACCATTCGTAAATATCCCGATGTAGATACTTACCCTAGTGGCCACAGAAGGTAGAACTTTCAGAGTCTAATAATTTTTTTTTTACATACACAGGATCATCTGGCCGAGAGCCTTAAAGAAATGCAAGAAAATATCAATCAGCTAGTCATCAAACAGTCGTCGTTAATAGGTGAATATATTTTAATAAGTAAAAAACGAGGTGTTGTTGGAGTCTCACCAACATTCCCCAAAGTCTCACCAAATATTTGACTGTCCGTTTGTTCAGTTAATCTATGAAAAGGCTGGACCGATATTAACAGGACTTTCACTGGTCGTTCACTGGATACTTGATATTATAAGGAGTAAATCTCTGACTGCCTCGGTGGCGCAGTGGTATGAGTATGCGACTGCCATCCCTGAAGTCCCAGGTTCGATTCCGGGTCGAATCAAATTATTTGTGCGATCCACAAATGTTTGTTACGGAGTTTGGGTATTATCTATGTATAATATGTATGTGTTTAGAAATATATAAGTACTAGTGGTCGCCCGCGACTTCGTCCGCGTGGTAATTTGGATATTTTCCCGTTCCCGTCGCGCCGCGTCATATTTTGAACAATTCACACAATATCTTTATAAATTTTAGCCTATGTGTTATTCTGATGTATAAGCTATATTATTGTAAAGTTTCATTAAAATCCATTCGGTAGTTTTTACGTGAAAGAGTAACAAACATACATCCATCTATACATACATACTTACATACTCACAAACTTTCGCGTTTATAATATTAGTAGGATGTTTATCAGTCGTCTAGATCCCATAGCACAAGCTTATATTAACTTAAATTGGGCTAGATGACGTCGTGTGAGAATGTCTAACAATATTTATTTATTTATTAATAAATCTAGGCTACTTTTTATCCTCGAAATGTGTTAAAACTATACACGAAATCGTCTGGTAGTGTATTATATAAAACTTTTTAAATTATCTTTACGCCTATCTCTTCGCATAGAACATCTACATCAGCGTGAGTCTTCCATGGACAAACATCTTCGTGAACTGACATTTTCAATAGTTAAGGCCTCACAAACCAGTGCTAAATCTGACGCGGAAATTACCAAAGCTCTATCTGACGTTCATCACGACTTAGAAGATGTAGAACATAGCCATATAGACGTACAAAATAAAGTTTTATTAGAACCAAATCAAATTATAACAGGTATTGGCTTTATAATGTGCATGGCGGTTATAGTAAGCAGTGTAATCGGAAGAATAAGTTGATTTTGTGTGAAAATTAACGAGGTTTCTGTGTTTTGTGTAGTAAGTGGTCAAGTTTAATTTAATCCTTCGACCAGCGAGTGTACTCTTTCCAGGAGGAACGTTCTACCATCTGACCAAGACACCACTAGCACAAGACAGTCATTGCTATTCTTATTGTAAAATTATTTGAGAAAAAGTTATCATACTTCTATAATTTATGCTTTCGATTGTCGGCACTTGGTGGAACTTATAGTAAATACATTTTTGAAAAAAACTCACTTACACACTATTCCACGAATATTTTTATTTTTGGTAAACCCTGACCGGTTATGTACATACATTTTATGTACATACGGTACATAATATTAGCGAAATGTGTTCTAAAAGTAAATTATATATTAGTAAAATGTGTTACAAAAGTGAATAAACCTCTCTGATGATGCCATAAGACGAAACCTGACCGGTTTCGTCTGACAGGTTTACCAAAACTAAAAGTATTTGTGGAATACTCTATCGGTGAGTTTTTTGTTTTTCCAAAATGTATTAGTATATTTTATTGCTTTTAAAAATATAATATTCACTTTGTACTGTACTTTCTGTATATCATAAATGTGTCCAAAATATCAGATTTAAAGTATACATGTATTTAGATATTTAATTTAATCTTTATACAGTGAATTATTTTAAATAACACCACAAATAAATGCAGATGAAGTGTTAATTCTCTCTTTGGCTTTTATGTGTCGACGCTTATAAAACGAATTTATACAATTGTAATTCATATCTATGTATTTTTAAGTTCATTAAATAGATAGCTAAAAAGTCGATTTTTTAACTACCAGTGAAGAACACAGATACTTCGATATATTTATGATTTTAACAATATGTTATGAAAATTGTCGATATTTTTAGTTAAAAACATACCCTATCTCAATATTATCTCAATATTTTTAGTTAAATATTGAGAGATTAAGATCATAGAAATAGAGCAAAGCTCGTTTTTTTTTTAAATATTTCTGTTGTGATATCTAACCTCATTTCATAAATCAGGGTTACAAGTTGTGTATCTTAAATTTCCCCACGTTTTTATTTAAGGTGGTGGGCAAAAATAACATGTATTTTGTTTTTGACTGTTATCATTGTAATGGCATATACCTATACTAACTATAAATTAAGACTAGTAGTTCTTTAATGATCTTGAGTTCATAATATATTAAAATACAAGTAAATATTTTTTATCTGACAATAAAAAAAATCTCCACTACATTTCATTGGTAATAATGTGTTAAAACTAGTATTTACATTAAATACGGTACCGCTTTTTTTTTTAATTCCCGCTTAACCTCCTTTGCCGGGCGTCTCTGGTTACAAGCAGAACGTATTTCCAGTGGCGCCCGGCGGATACTGCACCGCTAGCGTAGTTATTTTTTATTACGGTCATCCAAAATATCCCAAATTCGATCGCTGTTTCTTTTTTGTAAAAACGCAAAATGTTATTATAACGTAACAATATTTTTATAAATAACGTCATCGTCATAGTGCATCGGACGCTATTTTTTTAAAGTGCTTCTGGAGGTTAGTACTATTGTGAAACACTAATGAAGACTTGAACTATGTGATTTGTCTATTTTGTAATAATTTCTTGCCATTTTTTTCTAAATAGTGAATAGTAATAACACTATAACAGCTGTTTTGTTACCATGAACAAAAAACTAGGTATGTCTAAAATTATCATAATCAGGTGACGGTGTCCAGCGTTTTAAAATGTAACAATATTCTAAATTCAACTGTACTTACCATCCTGTTGCTATCGGTAACTAGGTGCCTACTTTTTAGGCTTATAAAAGTTTGCATTACATACTATAAATAACTAAATATTAATGTACGTACCAATATTTATTACAGACAGTTGAACGATTATTAAAGTTTAACTAGCATTATTGTACACTTGATTGTTTTCTTTTGTCTTTAATCCTTTTCCAAATCCTCTAGGTTACATCTAAATGAGTTAAACTATCTCTAAAAGGGTCCATCGTCCATACCATGGAGGATGGCACACTAGCTGCACTATCTTCCGGCAAACGCCAAACGTGCCGGCTTGGCGGCCGAGGTACGTGAGCGCTCGAAGGTGGGCAAGAACAGTCTCGGCACTAGTGGTGGTTAATATAGCATATAGCATTTATATATAGCATGCTATTTATATATAGCATTTAGCAAATGCTATTATGGTTTTCTAATATTGCTAAATGCTATCTGCGATATCGTATGACTGGCTGTCACAGGTGCTGCGCGACGCCAGCCAATCGCGTGCGAATTTCATTTAGCATTGTTGTTGTATTTTAGCATATTAGCATTTAGCATCTGGGAACGACGGGATCGCGCCACTCACTCCAGTCGTCGCATGCTCGTGATTGTTATCGGTCAAATGGCGGAACCTGGATGTACTCGGGGGTGACCTGGATGTACTTGGGGGTGACCTTGGGGTTCGTCGAGGATGACCTGGGTGTACTTAGAGGTGACCTGGATGTACTCGGGGGTGACCTGAATGTACTTAGGGGTGACCTGGATGTACTCGGGGGTGACCTGAATGTACTTGGGGGTGACCTTGGGGTTCGTCGAGGATGACCTGGGTGTACTTAGAGGTGACCTGGATGTACTCGGGGGTGACCTGAATGTACTTAGGGGTGACCTGGATGTACTTAGGGGTGACCTTGGGGTTCGTCGAGGATGACCTGGGTGTACTTAGGGGTGACCTGGATGTACTCGGGGTTGACCTGGGTGTACTTAGGTATGACCTGGATGTACTCGGGGGTGACCTGGGTGTACTTAGGTATGACCTGTTTGTACTCGGGGGTGACCTGGGTGTACTTAGGTATGACCTGGATGTACTTGGGGGTGGTCGAGGATGACCTGGGTGTACTTAGGTATGACCTGGATGCACTCGGGGGTGACCTGGATGTACTTAGGGGTGACCTGGATGTACTCGGGGGTGAACTGGATGTACTTAGGGGTGACCTTGGGGTTCGTCGAGGATGACCTGGGTGTACTTAGGGGTGACCTGGATGTACTCGGGGGTGACCTGGGTGTACTTAGGTATGACCTGGATGTACTCGGGGGTGACCTTGGGGGTGGTCGAGGATGACCTGGGTGTACTTAGGTATGACCTGGATGTACTCGGGGGTGACCTGGATATACTATTAGAACAAAAAAAATTGAAAATCGGACATACCATCGAAATATAATCATCGAAAAATTTATTTTCATACGTTTTGCAGTTAAAAGAAAGTTTGAACATTAAAAAATAAATAGTTGTCGTTCGAAAATTTAACACTTCGCTCAGTTTTTTGCAATAGCAGCATGCATTGCATACCTAGTTATGTACCTATATAGCATGCTATCAGTCCGAGTCCGAGTTGCGAATTAACACACCAGTCGCCGCGCTTGAATGAAATGCACACATCGTGTTGCCGTACGCAGCCTGCTAAAAATAGCATGCTAAAAATAGCACGAAAAATAGCATGCTAAAAAGAAATAGCAAATAGCATTTAACAAGTTTTTGCTTTATAGCAACTTTGAACATCACTACTCGGCACTCAATACGAATTTGTCGCATTTGGTGTCGAGACACTGGGCCCGGGCGCGCACTCGCTTTTCAAGGAGCTCAGCAAACGGCTAAAAGCAAAAGACAACGTGCCGGTGGGTTTCTCGCGCAGTGAATAAGCATCGCCATACAGCGCGGGAATGCCACCGCCATGATGGGAACCCTACCGCAGGGCCCAAACTAATAAAATATTAATTGTATGTGTACCTATTAAATAAAATATATTAAGGCCTAGCCATGCCAAAAAAAAACATCGTCTATCTGACCTGTCAATAGTGTCTATGTCAAATCCTCGCCAAACAATGTTTGGGTTGGGGGATTTATTTGTGTTGTTTTTCGTTTAGTAAAACATTGATTTCTTGTCTCAAAACAAAAGTAAACACTATACCGGCATTATCCCTAAATCTTCAGGTCCAAACTTATAGTATTTGTTCGAAAATGCAGGAAGGTATGTCAATTCAATCCAGTAGGTACCTATGTATTGCTACGAAATTCCTTCCTACAGTTCCCTCCAAAATAATTGAATACATTTTTTTTAGATTTGGAAGTCACTGGCATATCCCGTAGCGGTCGCGTCAGGAAGAAAAGCTCCAAATTAATGGACTTTGAGTCCCCTGATGATATAGAAACTCGTTTTCGGCGTCACACTCCGGTTAAATCCTTCACTGGTTTTCGTCATGAAGAGACTCAGGAGTTCCAGCCGCAAGAAAACACAACGCCTAGAGCTATGGAGGAGGCCAGCACTGCATCAGGAAGCGAGTCGGATTTCTACGAAAACACTGGTGAAAATGCAGATAGGTAAGAAAGGCAAATATCATTTGCCCCAAGAAGGAGAAATTCAAAGTGACTTATTACTGACTTGAGACAAACTATTGTGCATTTCATTATTGCCATTCAATGTGGCAACACAACCTGTAAATTATAAGCTTGAGCGGCGTATCTTAAAGAACAGTACGAATTTGAGGAACTTATTGACAAAGTTCTATGTAAACTTGGAAAAACTAATACCTAATAGTTTGTGGTGATTTTAATGTCGATTTACTTGTTAATACGCCTATGAGTTATAATATTTTAAATTTATTTAAATGATACAATCTTACAAACTTATTTTTGGAGCCTACTAGATATTGTGCTAAAATAGCCACTTGCCTGGATAATATATACAGCGATATGTTGCCAGAAAGTAAAAGTATTATAAAAAAGCTAGATTCAGACCATTGTGGGCAAATAGCATCTTTTAAAATCACTAAAGAAAAAGTTATAAAACGTAAAATATTATGTAGACCAATAACTGGTGACCGCTTGGAACGTATGAGGGTTGGACTTTGCAATAAAATTCCATTCTTAGACACTGGCTTACATCCAAATGTAATGTATAAATTATTTTTTGATTCTTTTTACAACGAGTTCAACTCCATATTCAAGTCTAAGGAGGTCATGATTAGTGATAGTCCTACTTTCAGTGAATGGGCCACTGAGGGTATACACAAAAGTAGACAAAAACTTTATGAACTATACTCAGAAAGACAGCTTAATAGATCAGTTGAATTTCTAGATTATGTTAAAACTTATTCAAAAAAGTTTAAAGCAGATTGTTTAGCAGCTAAATCAAAATATATAAGTGATAAAATTCTCAATAGTGCAGACAAAGTTAAATCTACTTGGAAAATTATAAACGCGGAAAGAGGTCAACAAAAATGAAATGATAATAATTTTAAACTTAACAGACTTTGAGGTCGCTAACGAATTTGAAAATTTTTTCTCCCGAATTCCTGTAGATTTGACAAAAACCCTAGGCTCTTCAACCCCCATTGCAGAATCTTTATTAAAAGCAAACGTTCCTTGTTGTAACGTTATATTTAAATTCAGTAAAGTTAACCATCTTAAAAACTTTTAAATCTTTAAATATCAAGAAAACAGCTGACCTCTGGGGCATCTCTGTGTATTTAGTAAATTCTTTTATTGAAATGGTTGCTCCTGAACTAGTAATAATATTTAATAATTGTGTTGATAGTGGTGTGTTCCCTGATTTACTGTTTAAACTGTTTAAATCGGGTAGTACTTCAGATCCGTCCAATTTCCGTCCCATTTCTGTACTACCTACATTTAGTAAAATTTTTGAAAAATTATGCTTTATCAAATGCAAAATCACTTTAACGTTAATAAACTATTACATACAAAACAATTCGGTTTCACTCGTGGTCGGTCCACCACTGATGCCGGAATTAAATTATTAGAGTGTATATACAGGGCCTGGGATGAGTCATATGATGCTTATGGTGTATTCTGTGACTTATCTAAGGCCTTGGATTGCGTTCAGCACCAGACTTAATTAACAAACTTGATCATTACGGAATCCGGGGGACGGCCTTGAATTTCGTCAATTCTTACTTAAGTGATAGGGTCCAGAAAGTAGTGATCAATGGTAAACAGTCACCTGGTTCTCCTGTAGCAATGGGGGTACCGCAGGGTTCAATTTTGGGTTCTTTCTTTTTCTAGTGTATATTAATGATCTCCCTCACCTCATAAGAGACGTCCACGAGGTAGTTTTGTTTGCTGATGACACTTCTTTAATATTTAAAGTTAAACGTGGACAGCGCGAACTTGACGATGTAAACATTGCCCTCTCTAGGATAGTCCACTGGTTTTGTGCTAATAATTTATTATTAAATGAAAATAAAACTAAATGTGTAAGATTCACCTTACCTAATGTAAGACTTGTTAAAACCAGTGTTCAGGTTAGGGATGATATAATAGAATTGGTCGATGACACTGTCTTTCTGGGCATAACGTTAGACTCCAAATTGCAATGGGGGCCTCATATCGGGAAAATTTCGGCCAGGCTTAGTTCAGCAGCCTATGCTGTCAAAAAGATCCGACAACTTACAGACATTAAAACGGCGCGTCTTGTCTACTTCAGCTACTTCCACATTATCATGACATATGGCATACTACTGTGGGGTAACGCTGCCGATATTGAATGCATCTTTGTGTTGCAGAAGAGGGCTGTCCGGACTATCTATGGAATGGGGTCTCGGGAGTCATTAAGAGATAAGTTTAAGCATATTAACATCCTTACAGTGTATTCACAGTATATTTATGAAATTTTATTGTATACCCACAAGAACAAAAGTAAATATGTGAAAAATAGTGATAATCATAATCTAAACTTAAGAAATAAGGATAAACTGGCTGTTCCTAAATTTAGGCTTCATAAAGTGAGTAATTCTTTTGCGGGGAACTTTATTCGAATGTACAATACATTGACAACCGAAATAGCAAATTTATCTGTTAATAAATTTAAAAAACTAATAAAACGTAAATTGTGCCATAAAGCTTATTATAGTATTAATGATTTCTTAGATGACAAGGCTGCCTGGTTGTAACACGAATTGCTCCTTTCTAAATAACTCTGTATTAGATTTAAGATGAAATATTTTGGAAAAAAGCCGAACTGAGTTTCTTGAGGGCTCTTCTCAGTCTCGTTGCATTTTGGAACCCTCGGTAGAGTCACACCAACTTTTGACGAATCTAAATAATTTTCTAAAAATTTCAAAGATAATAAACGTTATTTTATTTTATTTATTTTATTTTATTTTACAGTAGAACCTCCTTCAAAACAGTAATTTGCACCTTATTACACATACTCTTCATAACTTTGTAGCATGGAGTCAGATAGTTCAGCATCAGATCCCGAAGGTTCAGCCCGAACCCCAGCCAACTCTTTATACATGATGGAAAAAAGTAGCAAGAAGAAGTTGATAGTCAAAGACGGCAGAGTTATTGGCCGAGCTAAAGCCCAGAGGAAAGATAAGGGTAAAACTAGGATCACAGCTTACATGATGTGGGCGAAGGAAGCTCGGAATGAGTTGCTACGGAAGCATCCCGATATGGACTTTTCGGCTATTTCGAAACGTCTGGGAGAAATGTGGTCTAACGTAAGTTATTTTTGGTTGTAGATATGATTTTATAATAGACTAGTGGACGTCCACGATTTGAATTAAGCTTTAGTGAAACCAGTATGAAAAGGAATGATTTTAATGTTTGTTTGTTTCCATTGAATATTCTCCGTAACTACTGAACCGATTTAAAAAATTCTTTCACTGTACATATGTAGCTACATTATCCAAAAATGGCATAGGCTATTTTTATCCCAGTAATGTGTTCCCACGGGAATCGGGAGTGAGTAAACTATTTACACAGGATGAACCATGTTGTGATTAGCTAGTTTTATGTTTGTTACCTCATATCTTGCGACTTAGTGTACCGATTTTATCAGTTTTTTTTTAAATTGCAACCTAGTGCTTCCCGAGTAGGCCCATTTTAGTTTGGTAATGTGAAGTTGTTTTTTGTGTCAACATTAAATTTATTTTTAACAGGTGAACTACAATGAACGCTATCTATGGAAGCGTAAAGCCAAACGATTTGCTATGCAGAAGGAACAAAGCAATCAAGTTACAACAAATAAAATCATCATATCCAATCCCGGTAAGTGATCAACTAAAAATGTCATATAAAACACCTACTAGGTATTTAGACGGTTTTTAAACAGACTTCAAAAAAGGACGAGGTTCTCAATTTGACTGTATGTTTTGTGGCGCGTACTTAACGAATCTCTGACGTCATATGTAAGAAACGTCAATATAATACGAGAAGGCGGTTCCCAGAACATTTGACAACCTTCGATAATATTCCACCAATGTCTAGTTGCGCATACGCCACACCTCCTTATAATTAAACTAGCCAATTAGAAATAAGCAATAAATTATAAGTAGAACATAAGTATAGGTAGTGGTTATAAAACAATTTTTTTAATAGAAAGCTACTATGTACGAGTAGTCCCATTCTGACAATTATTTGGTACCCTTCTTTTTGATATCGGTTATTGTATAGGGTAGGCAGAGGTGCATTACACACCCACAATACACCAGTATTTTTAGTCCCACGTAATAGTGGGCAAGCCTATTGGCGTCACCGGGCATATTTATAATGGGATAAGTCCAAAATGGGCGAATTAATTTAATGAAAAGTAGCAGAAATATTGTAATTTTGAAAAAAAATTGAAAGTCGTTGCCTTGCAATGAATTGCTGATGAAAGGCAACAAAATCTTACGTGACAGCCGCAATGGCACCGCCAATTATAGTCCTGGGCGTCTCAGACCACCAAAATTCACAAAATACTTTTATCAGTGTGATCATAAAACTGTCTAATAAACGATATTTATATATATGTTTAGATGTCTGTTATCCTTGATATTGATACTACAGGTCGTCCATTGACGTCAGCTGGACCGGGTCGTCCTCCATCAAACCGTCAAGTTGTAAAACCTAATCCCGTCACGCCTCCGCAGCAAACACTTGTTGTAAGTATAATATTTTAACTACTAGCGGATTCCCACTTGACAAATAATATACTAAAACCTTCCTCGAGAACCACTTTATCCATTGGTGCAACACCAAAATCCGTTGCATAGTGACAGACAGACAGCGGAAGCAACTTTGATTTTTACTATGTTAAGATATCTATATTGATAGATCACCTTTTTGATATTCGTTTAATAATCCATTACTGTTTAAACTGTGACTACATGGGAACTTTTAAGCAACAGTGATTAGTCGGGAACTTTTTAGTAACAGTACGTCTATTTGGGAATTTTTGAGTGGTGACGGGTGGACCGTAGTTGGGAACTTTAAACCAACAGTGTCACAAGTTGGACACAACGTTATAGCTATTTGGGAGTTTTTAAGCAACAGTGTGACTGGTGAGGAACTTTAAAGCAACAGTTTCAGTTAACGAGCGAGTCCGAGACGCCCAGGACTTTAATTGGCTGTGCCATAGCGGCTGGCACGTAAGAGACTTGTTACCTTTTATCAACATTTCATCGCATCAGTTTCAATTTTTTTTCAAAATTACAATATAGCTGCTACTTTTTATTAAATTCATTCAGCCATTTTGGAGATAACCCATTATATGTGTGCCCGCTGACGGCAATAGGCTTGCCCCCTATTACGTGGGTCTAAAAATACTGGCAAATTTTATTAATTACCCAATGCTTGTTCCCCCCTCCACAGCCTCAGGTCGGAGCTGCCGCAAGCACGGGTGGCATGTACCGCGTGACGGGCAGTGGCGCGGCCGAGCTGGCGGCGCACCTGCGACTGTTGGGGGAGAGCCTCGCCATCATAGGGGAGCGGCTCAAGGAGCATGAGGTGTGTTGGTAATGAGCCGCGCACTATGACACCGGGGTGGAACCTTGTCGCAGTAACTGCATAGTGACGTCACCAATCGCAGAAAAGTTTGGATAAAATTATTGATATTTTTTTTTTTTTTGGAGGTTGATGACGTCAAGGAATGGTTATTTTGACAAAGTTCCATCCCACTGTCATTATAGTGTCCGCTAACAGTGCTTGTCGTATTCCACCCGACCGTTGGGGCTTACGGGCGGGAGTACGGGTAGTACCTATCTGCTTTTTAACCGACTCCCAAAAAAGTAAGAGATTTTCTCAAGACAACTGTATTTTTTTACGTGTGTTTCGTGTGCGTTCGCGCAGCGGAATATTGTTGAAATTAAAGATTTTAATTATGCAGATTTTTAGTGTATGACGTCGTGTAATTGTGTATGGTAAAAAAAAAATTGTGCGAACGCACACGTGTGTTTCCTGATATCTTTCGACTGGCTGAATCCAAATCAGTTAAATAACTTACCTATTATGACCATCAGTTATCTGACAGTGAAAATACAGTACAACTGAAACCCTATAACTAAGGCTCTGCTGTACGTCTGTCTGTCTCCAGACTATCTCATGAACCGTGATAATTAGAAAGTTTAAATTTTCACAGATGATATATTTATGTTGCCGCTATAACAACAAATACTAAAAAACAATATAATAATAATTTAAAAGGGCTATACAACAAATGTGATTTTTTGCCGTTTTGGTTTTTGGCTTTTGGTTTTTGGCCAGATTTTTATTTACACATCACACCGTTTCTACTTTTATAATTATTCATTTGAAAAGCTGTGAAATTGGTGTTACAAAGACACTTAAATTTGATTATTATTTGTATAAATATAATAATAATCTTACCCAATCTCACTTGTCCATTATTTACCACATATGTCCATTATTCGTCACATGGTTTGTATAATATGCCACTACATAGCCAATCACATCAGTGATTATAAATATGTATTTGTATGGTTTCAGGGTCAAATCGCAGTGTCAGGCTCAGTGTCTGTCCTGCTCGACACGTTGCTCTGCTCGCTCGTGCCACTGGTCGGAGTGGCTCGAGCCATTCCGGCGATAGCGCCGCCACAAACACTCATACAAGATACGTTGCATAACATTGCTTATATTATGCCTGGACTATGAATTAGACGATAAAAAATTAAAAATATTTTAAACAATTTTGTTGTTTTATTAGTTACTAGCAGACGCCCGCGACATCGCCCGATTGACAAATTATCTACATAAAAACCTTCCTCGAGAACCACTCTATCCATTGGTAAAAACCGCATCAAAATTCGTTGCTTTAATGGTTTAAGCCCAAATAGGGACGACGCGACTTTATTTTATACTATGATTATGAATATGATACTAGTTGTTGCTCACAGTTCTACTCGCATGTAAAGCGGCGCGATTGGACATGTTGCTTTTCTCAGTCCGTCTGTCTGTCTGTATATGTTCCGAGCTAGCGGTCATAGTTTTTATCCGATCTCCACAAAACTTGGCTAAAATATCAATCAAAGAATCAATTTCATTTATTCAGTTTAGGCACATAAAGAGCACATGAATGTCAAAATTTTACAATTTTATGTCTAGTAATATAAAAATAGGTAGGTACTAAATTAATTACATAAATAACCATTAGAAAATGATTCTTTCGCTGGTTCGGTAATTTGGTTCTCTTGAGAAGATACCAGCAAGAAACTTAGGTAGATTATCCATTTTCTTTTTAATAATGTTTTGTTTACATTGTGTTACAATTTGTATTGTACGAGTGGCTAACAACAGAAGATTAGGGTGACCATGCATTTTTATCATTAAGATATTCATCTACATTATAATAGCCTTTCTTCATCAAACGTTTTTTCACTACTATTTTAAACTTACTAAGAGGCATGTCAACCAAATCCTGCGGAATTTTATTAAATATTTTTATACATTTGCCTACAAACGAATTACCAACTTTATGAAGTCAAATTTTTGTCATTGCCAGTTTATTTTTATTTCTTGTATTATAATTATGGTTGTCGGATCTTTTTTTGAAGAGTTCTATGTTCTTCCGTACATATACGATGTTGTCGTAAACATATTGAGAAGCAACGGTTAAAATATTAATTTCTTTAAATAGTTCTTTCAGCGAGTCACGGGGTCCGAGTCTATAGATTGCTCGTATAGCTCGTTTCTGTAATATGAATATTGTCTCAATATCGGCAGCTGAGCCCCACAGCAGCAGACCATATGACATAACGCTATGAAAGTAGCTAAAATAAACTAATCGTGCCGTTTTTTCATCAGTGACCTTATCTTTCTAACCGCATAGAGATATGAGAACCCCATTGCCGTTTACTATCTAAAGTTATTCCAAGAAAAACTGTGGTATTGACTATTTGAACTTTAGTGAATATTCCTTTACTTGAATCAATGATTTCATTATTTTAGTGTCATCATTAAGTAGCATCGACCAGTTTACACTTTGTGTTCTGATTATAGTACGTGGGCCCTACAACATTGAAACTTATTAACAGCAAGCTCATTTTTCGTAAGTAGCTTATTTTACCGAGTCCTACACCTATTTCTAAAAAAAAATCTCAAATCAGGTAGCTAACAGAGTAATTCCGTTAAAATATTCGGAACAAAATTGTAAGTTTGCATTAATTCGTATAGAGCTGCAAATTGGTGCAGGTCTTAAGTACACCGTTATAAATCAAATAGCAGAAGTTCCCATCGATCCGACTTATGCTAAAAAAGGTATTCAAGGTTAAAGTTGTTTTTTTTTTCGGTAAAATAAAGCTACCTACTTACTAAAAATGAGCTTGCTGTTAATTAATAAGTTTCAATGATCTAGGGTCCACTCACTATTAGGTGTGATTTCGAAATCAGAAAATGTATGAACTCGCATTATCACTGATATCATTGGTCGAAGTCGATAGGGCTGATGAGAAGTAGAAAATAAAATAGGTAAGATTTTATTTATATTATTACAGATATGAGACGAGTAATCGTAGACGGCCAAAATACTTAGAACATTATATAATAATATACAGTGACATACAGATATAAATTGTCTGTATTCACTACTATTGATTAAATTGGTTTATTTTCATGATACATTTACAATCGTGATTATTATTTATGTTTGAAAAATAATAAAAATGAAGTGTTAAAATTTCATTTTTATTATTTTGGTTATTATTGTTCTCTACAAAAAACTAAATTCCAGTAAATATTACAAACCTGTTTAATTATCTATATTTTCTTGAGTACGGCAAATAACGTGACTTTTATTGCCTGACATTTCAACCATGTTTCATAGTTGACATAGTTATAGTTGATTCCCGTAGGTACACAATTAAATAAAAATATTACAATAGAGATGATGACTGATTTTGAAAAACACTGTCCTAAAGTATCTACCATTACCAAAAAATATAATATTTCTGCAGGAAACAAAGTTATATTAAAAAAATAATGTTATTTTATTTTAAACTTCAAAATACGTTTCAAAACGCTCGCCGATGTCATGGCGTCTGTTTGTGACGTCACTAACTCTGCTTTAAATGTATACCTATATGTACACTTTGTAGGCTTTGTGCATAAATCAAACTTCACACAAAAACAAAATGACGTCAGCCTTCCTAAAGTTCCAAGTATAAGTTGGCGCGTGGCAAAAAATTGAACTAATATAATTATATGGAGTTATTGTTCTGAATTCTCGTTTTTGACGTTTTTTGACGAATAAATAAAATTTTTTTGAACATTTTCACCTAGCCCAAATTATTAAGCTAATATAAGCTTGTGCTATCAGATCTACAAGACTGATAAACATAGTTATATATTTCCAAATACATACATATTATGCATAGAAGACACCCAAACTCCGAACCAAATATTTGTGGATCACACTAATATTTGATTCGACCCGGAATCGAACCTGGGACCTCGGGACCGCAGTCGCATACTCATACCACTGCGTCACCGAGGGAGTTGATGAATGAAATGTGGCGCTAACTTATACTTGGCAACCTGTACATCCAAGAGTTCATGACGTCATTCACTCTGATTGGTGTTCAACTAATGATGGCGGAATGCTGTATTTTTAAGTTTTATTGACGTTGCGAGCGGATCGTCTACAATTCGAGATTGGACAATTTTGCTTTCGTCTGTCTGTCTGTATGTGTGTTCCGGCTAGCAGCCACAGTTTGTATCTGATCTTCACGAAACTTGGCACAAGTGTTCCTTGATTTACTACAATTCTTTCTTCGTAAGCTTTTTGGATTGGGGGAAAAAGTTTAAATAATGTTTTTAATGCTCACGAGTCTACTGTTCGACCATAGGGCGACCACTAGTTTTATTAAATAAAAAATATCGATCTCGCCCTTAATATGAAAGATTTTTTTCCAAATTTATTAATCCTATACTTAGATCAAAAATACCTAGATGACCGATCAGTGCTTTAAAACCGGCACCACTTAACCTCGGTCATTGCACACCTGCGCGCTTCAACCGCGCGCCGTACTAAGTTCCTATTGCGCTTGCTGACTCTCGAGGGATGCGACAACGGCGCTGTACATTGCACACCTGCGCGCTTCAACCGCGCGCCGTACTAAGTTCCTATTGCGCTTGCTGACTCTCGAGGGATGCGACAACAGCGCTGTACATTGCACACCTGCGCGCTTCAACCGCGCGCCGTACTAAGTTCATATTGCGCTTGCTGACTCTCGAGGGATGCGACAACGGCGCTGTACATTGCACACCTGCGCGCTTCAACCGCGCGCCGTACTAAGTTCATATTGCGCTTGCTGACTCTCGAGGGATGCGACAACGGCGCTGTACATTGCACACCTGCGCGCTTCAACCGCGCGCCGTACTAAGTTCCTATTGCGCTTGCTGAGTCTCGAGGGATGCGACAACGGCGCTGTACATTGCACACCTGCGCGCTTCAACCGCGCGCCGTACTAAGTTCATATTGCGCTTGCTGACTCTCGAGGGATGCGACAACGGCGCTGTACATTGCACACCTGCGCGCTTCAACCGCGCGCCGTACTAAGTTCCTATTGCGCTTGCTGACTCTCGAGGGATGCGACAACGGCGCTGTACATTGCGCACCTGCGCGCTTCAACCGCGCGCCGTACTAAGTTCCTATTGCGCTTGCTGACTCTCGAGGGATGCGACAACGGCGCTGTACATTGATGCGCCTGTATTCATTATTACGAATTATTTCTATGTCAACCATCAATGTACAATCTTGTTTATTTTATAGATGGTATTTGTAATAATTATCTATACAGGGTGTTACGTAAGGGTTATATCAACCCGAAGACACCCCCATCAGCTGATCGCCCAGAACGTTTTTTGATATTTTTCGACCGCGAAACAAGAAAAAAAAAGTTCATCATAAAAAAAGTTATATGCGTTATTTCAAATCAAAACAAACGTGTCCCAACACTAGTGCTTGACGTATTTACTAATAGACAATGGTGGGCGGGGCGGGAGGTGGCGTCGCTTGGCAACCTTGACGCGAAACAGAGACAAAATGTTCCAACAGAGAGAGAGAGAGAATATTTTTCACAGGCGCGCTTTATTTGAATTGATGTCAATGACCGAATCAGCTGATTTTAGCTAGTGTTGTTCAAACAAGAGTATTTTATTCGGTAATAACGTTTTTTTTTTATGTTCTTTTTTTCTTGTTTGGCGGTCGACACATATCGAAACGGGTTCTGGTCGACCAGCTGATGGGGGCGTCTTCGGGTTGATATAACCCTTACGTAACACCCTGTATAGTATTCGAGTGCCAAGATTTCGCGTTGTATTTGTACTGAATCCAACATCTTTACCTAATATTTTTGATCTATGATCCTATATAATTAAATAAACTCATATTTTTAATGATCTTTAACTACAGTCATCATCCCATTGTAATAATACATTGTAATATACCTAATTCCTAAAGAGTTATTGTTATGTAACACAGCTTGCCCCTTATTACATGGAACCTATAAAACTAATGGCTAAAAGAGATCTTATAAACAAAAAAATAATGTAATTGTCAACCAATTTTTTTTAAGTACGCTTCGATCAAAATAACTACATCTTGACGACTCAATACCAAAATTGTGGCATTCTTAATAGTAGTATACTATAAACTAGATGACTTAGTTTCCTCGTTCCCATTTCCCACGGGATTTTATTATATTTAGTTAGGTACAGAGACAGATAACATATTACACAATACAAATTATAACATTTCACAAGACACTTTTAGAATCCGACATCCCCTTAAAAATAACAACCTCGCTAAAAGCTAAAAGAGAAAAAACAACATGAAAATTATATTTAAATTATCAGTAAAGCTTAAGGCTTTACTCAAGACGCTCGAGACGTGTCCTAAGGCTTGCAAAGTTATTGAAAAAAAATAATATTATACTGACACTCCATAAAGTAGGTTATTTTGAGAGACATCGTTCCTGTACAGAGGCATAAATATTTACGGAAAGCGCACTGACCGAGTAGGTATCTTAAAGATCACGTCATGCGATAACATTACCGAGATAAAACTGGATTCTAAATTAAAAAAACCTAAAATATATAAAAAAAAATTAATATGGATATTGAAAAACGCGACGGACGGACAGACAAATTGTCGTATTAAATATATAGATATCACTTAAAAACTGATGACGCGTATAAATTTCTATTTTTAATACAGATTAGGGGTGATCTGAGGAACAGATTACATTATGTGAGCATTCTAAGCATTCCAGGCTTGCCCCGCTATTACGTGGGACTAAAAATACTGGCAAATTGTGGGTGTGTAATGCTTTGCGTACCCCTTCGGGGATATAGGCGTGATTTGTGTGTGTGTCTAAGCATCTTAGTGGACCGCACATATCTATATATTTAATACGACAATTTGTCTGTCTGTCCGTTGCGTTTTTAAATCTACATACATTTGCATGAAATATTAAAATATTCTTTTTTTTTTTTTTGAGGCGATACAAAGTTACATCTGTGCTGGCGTTGGGAATTTTGGTTTTAATTACAGAGTGGTTTCGAATACTCTATGGTGCCCGGGAACGATGTAATGGCTTGTCTCCTTAAGTGCTTTGAGATTATGTGGCACCTTCAAATAGTATTTGACTTTTTTTTGTAAATAACAGAGATTCATAATTTT
Organism: Nudaria mundana; assembly: GCA_963556515.1. NCBI lineage: Eukaryota > Metazoa > Arthropoda > Insecta > Lepidoptera > Erebidae > Nudaria > Nudaria mundana. Next base: position 4,507,621 of record OY748316.1, on the reverse strand, counting down.
TAAGTTCACTTGGTCCACACATGGTCACGTACTGCCCTTGCCCTCTTTTTATTGTTGTAACAGAATCATTGTATTTACTGGCGAATAAAAAGAGTGGCAGTGAGTTTTTCTTGCCAGGTTCTTTCCTCACAGGCTCTACCTATTGCCTTGCGAATTTGGCGGTAAATGTAAATGTAGAAGCATTTTCTTTCTTTGACGTTCATAAGTGTTACTTTGTGACCTACATGAATAAAGATATTTTGATTTTGATTTTGAGTGGGACCGACAAAATAACTGGCATATTATGAGTGTGTAATGTACTTCTGCCTACCCCTTCGGGGATAAAGGCGTGGTGTATGTCTGTCTGTAAAAGAGATTGACACCTTGGCAATATGATTTAGCACGAACGTGTATTTCAATAGTAGGGCAGTTGGTGAAAAATCTGATTGACCTAAATTTTCTAGGGAATGAAAACGTTGAAGGTATTTTATGCATATACACGGTGAATTTAACACCGTTTTAAAAAAAATATATTTTGGACTCAGTTTCGATAAAAACGCCCCTTCAACAGCTATACAAAATATACAACACACACTTCAACAATGTATTATATTATTAATATGTAGTATATTTGCCCTTTGTTTGACTGTGTTAGAGAATTTCAATAGAATACCGTTTTCCATTGCTTTTCTTTACTTTAATTTAGCACAAACATCAATTCCTTACAGTACTTTTATGTTTAGTTTAGTAAATAGTGGAAAGTTGATTTTACTTTTACCTACTCTAAGTTTACAATTGTTTGTTTCCTGAATAAAATAAAATAAAAACAGAACCGCCTGGAAGTATTACTTTGAAAAACAAACATATTTTTTTTATGAAAATCTTAAAATTGATGTAGTCTCTAGACATCAATAACTACATAAATTTTAAGTATTTTATAAAAAAAGTAGTGGACCCGACAGACGTAGTCCTGCAAAAAAAAAGAACCAAATTGTTAATCTAAACCATTCTCGAACCCCCTTGAACACACACAAAAAATTCAGGAGGAGTTCAGTGACATACACACGTACAGTAGATTTATATTTATAAATATGTGTTTGTTTTTCAAAGTAATATTTCCAGTCGGTTCTGCTATCGAAACTGAGTACATAATAATTTTTTTTCAAAACAGTGGTAAATTCACCGTGTATAGTTAATTTGATCGAAGTAAATACGTGATTAATTTTACAAAAGTCGTCCCCTACAATTGGGCGCTTCACAATAACAGTACAATATCTTCCCGGGAACCGAACCCACGTCATAGTTGTAGTTCCAAGTGAGCTCAGTGCCCGCTTTGATGTGGGAAAGTGCGAAGAAAGCCACCCAGGGGAACCTTGGGTCGTGGGTGTCTACGAACACGTTTTGGACAAATACATTTGGTGTACACGAATGCTGAAAAAAAAAAAATGAGCAATGAAGTAGGTATGTTCAATATTTCTCAAAAAAAAACCCCGATTGCACTTAACTAGATATTTAACTATAAGCAGGCTAGGTTTGAACTAATATGCGAGTCCCACCTGTTTATAGTACATAACATAACCCTCGCTGACGCAGTCGGGTAATAATTTTACAATATCAATCGCAAAACTATACTATGGGCTGGATTTGAACCAACGACAGTTAACTTTCAATGAAGGAACGTTCTACCAACTGACCAAGACACCACTAGCCCAAGACATCTAACATTGCGATCACTATTGTATCAATATCGCGACTTACGGCACCGTCAGAGCGCCATCTACCAGTAGTTGAGGAACTAACTACTATGGTAGGCTGTGCGTAAAGCGCATGCGAGTAAACCCTTTACATTGGTCGTTAGCACCCGCATACGGTCGATTCCCCGAATACGATCTATCGACCAAATTATGGACAGGCAAATTTAAATAGTCGTTACCCCACATGCGGGGAGCTCTCGTATGTTAACGACCGGTAACGACCAAGTTATCGACCAATGTAAATGTGCCATAAAGGATGATTAGACTCACATTGAGATATCGTCCAATGTTGCCCTGCACTTTGGCGTCCATGATGTAACACGCCTCGTCTTCACCGAACAACGTACGGACAGAACTGCAAACAATATCATAATCATAACATGGTTAAAACAAAGTCGCTTGTGATGTATGTATACTTAGATCTTTAAAACTACACAACGGATTTTGGTGCGATTTTCACCAATAGAGTAGTTCTCGAGGAAGGTTTTAGTATATAGTTGGTCAAACGGGCAAATCCGGGGGCGCCCGCTAGTATACAATAAATGTTTTACCTGTACTTGGATACGAAGTCGTTACCACCCATGCCAGGTCTCGCTGTGAACGTTGACGGTTCACGAACTGCAAAGCAAAACACGCAATGTATAACAAAACGAAACGAGAGAAGTTTTGTCAACAAACGGACCGTTACTGAGTTATATTGCGATAGCGAGCGATAATTATTTTTATCTCTCTCGTACCCAGTAATGATGTAAGTTGGTCGACGAGACGTCGTTGCGTGTTTTATGGTAAAAACATTTAGTACCATAGTTGTCAATTTTTTTTTTTAATTATTTATTGGACATTTTCACACCACGTCATGTACCCCAAACTAAGCTTTAAGCTTGTGCTATGGGATCTAGACAACTGATAAACATACTTATATATTTCTAAATACATACATATTATACATAGAAAACACCCAAAACAAACATTTGTGGATCCACACTAATATTTTTATTTGACCCGGTAATTGAACCGACCGAAATGAGTAGTGGTCGTCCAAATAGTCTAACAGTAGAAACATTAAAACCTTATCAGCTACTACTGTACCTACCTTCATCGTCATCACTGATAGTGATACAGACATCACCAGCATTGTTCTCTGCGAGTTTACTCCCGTCCGTGTCCTTCTCCTGTTTTACCTTCAGTTCTTTCTTGTTCCTACCACGCTTGCGGAGCCGTTTACTGTTATGATATAAGAATTAACTAGTGTCGCCCATTTTGGATTAGTTGACAAATAATTTTACAATATGAATCACAAAAGCGACTGATCCCTTTCCAGGAGGAACGTTCTACCAACTGACCAATACAGCACTAGCACAAGACATCTAATTTTGTGATCACATTGTGTTAATATCGCGACTTACGGCGTCGCCAGAGCGCCATCTACCGGTAGTTGAGGGAACTAACTACTATGGTAGGCTGTGCGTAATGTTGCAATTACGTTTAGACACAGCTAGAGGGCTCTGATAACAATCAATTATTAATTAATTGATTAATAAGTTAGCATACTTCATTGGTTATAAAATAAAAACCTTATTTGGGGGTTTTCTTCTATCAAAAAAGCTCACGACCAAAAAATTGTATTAAATCAAGGAACACTTGTGCCAAATTTTGTGGTGATCAGAGAAAAACTTTAACTGCTACCCCGGAACACAGATACAGACAGACAAAAGCAAAATTGTCCAATCTCGAATTGTAGATGCTTCGCTCACTTGGTTAGCTCAGTTTGTTGTATGGGAGCCCCGTTCAATATTTATATTCTATTTTTTTTAGTATTTGTTGTTATAGAGGCAACAGAAATACATCATCTGTGAAAATTTCAACTTTCTAACTATCACGGTTCATGAGATACGCCTGGTGACAGACAGACGGACATCGGAGACATAGTAATAGGGTCCCGTTTTACTTTTTGTGTACGGAACTGACACCCCAATTACGAGCTCAACTAGATTGGGTGGTTTTTGGATGATTAAAAAGTATTAAAGTAAAAGGAAAGAAAGAAAGCAAGACAGACAGACTTGTTACTATACATACTTGAAGTCCTCAACTCCCATGGGTATAAATCCAGGTCTAAAATCATCATCTTTGTCATCCTTGGACGCTGTATCCTCTTCTTCTGATGATGACGTCATCTCCTCTTCTGAGTCTTCTTGTCTACCCTCCTTTAACACCAAAATACGATAGGTTTACAAAACTGCGTCTGTATCCCCGAAGGGTTAGCCAGTCACTTGGTAAGTTAAGCTTACAACACACTGGTACTTCACATACGACGTATGCCACGCGACGTGGGAGACAGCGACACACTGGTCCTACATCTTACGACGTCTGACTATGACGTTATCTACGCGCTATGACACTAAACGTGTGTGACAGCGTCGTACGCGTGGGATAGCATGGGAACACGCGAGTCTGGCGCGGGGACGTGAGACAGCGTGGGGAGTGTGTTCGTTGCCATACAACTTGTACAGGCCAGATCCTGTTCAGATGTCATAATGCGTGGTGTACGTCGCATGTGAAGAATGAGTTTGCCCGTGCCTTAATAAGAGGCGAACCTATTGTAGTTTTGTCAGGCGCTTTGAGGGTTCTTGCCCAAGCCTCATCAGTATCACACTGTCGAATACCGTATAAGGCGATAACTTTTTAATTGCCATTCAATTTTAATGAAACTAAACATATATTGCCATAGATATGTATTAATATATATTACCTTAACAAGTTTCTTATCTGCATTATGTATATCTGCCTCGTAACCCTCTTTCATTTGCTCCACGACTTCTATATAGTCTAACTCGGCTAGGTACTCATCGCCTTCATTCAGACCATCCTAAAAATAAATCAATTTTAAAGCCAAGTATTATATTTCAATAGTATCGAAATATTATCTAAATCGTTGTGCAGGCTGCAGTCAGTTTTCAATTTTCAGTTTTCGTAATCTTGTAACAGGACAAAATACATAGATATATAGAGACAATTTACTGGTACTCTCAACTTACCCATTATTAAAGATCTCTGATTTGATCGACGTATGTCCCGTCTAAGCGGCGTGTTCATCCATACTAGCTTCACTTTTTATTCTTTACTGGTAATTTCCAAGCAAAAAATACACTAATACTATGTTTTTTGAATAATACAAAAATCTTACCAAATTAGCAGTAGCATCGGTGAGGAGATTTCCGGCGTACACGCACAGGAATGAACCCTTGGGGACATCGTTCAATGCCCGAATACCCCAACCGCGGTTCAACGTTTTGAATACCTGAAAAACATTGATACACATCATCTTCAATCAGTCCTATTTCCCCGAAGGGATAGGCGGAGGTATAAAATAATAGTAGTAAGTATAATTCATTGGTAGTTTTAAACATTCGCAATTTAAAATTTTCGTCACAATAAATGAAGATGGAAGATTTTTATTTCAATGTGAGGATGCCTTTTGGCCTGAAAAACAATCCACACACATTTCAACTGTTCATCCTGCTAATATTATAAAGGTGAAAGTTTGTATGGAGGTTTAGATGTCCTCTTCTCCACGAAAATTACAGAACGGATTTTAATGAAACTCGACAATAATGTGGTTCAGTCATCAGAATAACACACAGGCTATAATTTATGAAGTCATTGCGTAAATTGGCCAAAATATAATAATTAATATCACATATGGTAGGTAAAAACCTAACAAAACTCCTTCTAGGATTCATTTCTTTAGAAATATTTTTTTGAAACTAAAGTACGAGTACCTAGATAAACCATATCCGGTACACTAGTACCTAGATAAACCATATCCGGTACACTAGCAATACCTCTTTTATGTTCTTGATCTTTTATCTTACTATTATGGAATAGTGTAGTGGGAATTACAAAACAAAACCACGTGAGCGGGTATAAGCTAATATGTAATAAATAGAAGCAAGAACACGCTTCAAACGATAGCAAACCCTTTTGTAATTCTGACAAGCTAACAAAACTTAAGTAAACTCTTAATTTCATACTCAGAATGTTATTATTCACCTGTAACTTCAGCTGCAAAGGATGTTGTGCGACGCGATTTAGGCATGTCTGTTTACACTTACACCTGGAAATTATATTTAACATTAAAATGTGGCTACCATAGTCTAATATAAAAAGGCAATACATTTCAAGCTGACAAATTTGGTAAGCTGATGGCTCATGCTCACCGTGAGTTACACTCGTAGATGCCAGAGGGCAGAGGATCTGGTAGGCGCTTGTACTCGTAGCCGACGCGGCTCGTGTCCATTCCAATAGTGCGGGCGCCTTCCAATGTCATCTTCCAGCACGCGCATTTACTTTTGTCCTGATTTTAAACGTTATTAATTATGGAAATGTTTCAAAACGATAATTACCTTTCACCAACATAGTGGGCATGCCTTCGAAGTCTTTGGACCTCTTTCTAGGGAATACCCGGGGCATCTTGGAGGAATAAGCCAAACAAGCCGACATCTCGCGCTAGTATTCATCATTACTTCGCAACACAATCATTATTTCTACACTCAAATTGCAGTTCATGTCTCAGTCATAGTTACTTAAAATAAAGAACTTCATGTGATTTAAAAGATACTAAAATAGACGTGATTGTTGGATATTTTTTTACATTTTACAATTTAAGTCACAAGAAAAAAAGTTCGCGAAGCAGTCATTCTTCTTCGCCAACAGTCGCTGTTCAGTGGTTGTTGGTATAACTAAAAACAAACGAATGCCTTTTGGAACGAAAAATAACCCACATAGACTCCAGAAGTTTCGCTAGCTATGATTTCTTCGTTGATACTGTACTTACTAAGGGGCCCCATAAACATGTCCAGGGGAGATTCCAGAAATATTACTATGCTTCAGTTAACAATCGTATGCTAATGTATTAATGCATACTGACCTCACAATCATCAGTACAATCACAGCCGCACAGGAATTCAGGGTCCAAATTCAGTGGTACTCCTGATGTAGGAGTTCTTTCAGTATTGTATGAACAGAATTCGGGCAAAGCTTCGTCATAGTAATTCACGCAGGGTACAGGCACATTCTCTTTGCCATGTGACAAATCCTGAAAAACAAATGGATAGTAGAATCAGGTTTTTGAATAAAAGCCTAGGGTTTTGGTCAACATAATATTACAATACAATATTATATAATAACATAATATAATAATACAACATAATATTACAATATACTTAGGTATAGTGAAATTTTTACGACAAAGTTCAGGCCTAACCTTTTTTCCCACGAAACACTTGTTAAGCACAAACTCCGAAAGACAGTGCGTAGCGTGATGGAAGTCGAACAGGTCGACAGGTAGCTCGCTGTCGGTCAGTCGCAGGTAGCGATGTAGCTCCTGCATGTTGCGCAAGCGCCGGCCGCACGGTGCGCGGTACATCACCTCTTTTTGACCCTTGAAGCGGACAATTTGTCTGTGGGGGCACGTGACAGATGTTATTTGTCGAGTCGATAGTATCGATGATGTCGATAAAGTATAAAAAAATATCTATTATTGAGGATCGAGTAATGATCGAGTAATGATCGAGAGACGGGTATCGAGTAATGATCGAGAGACGGGTATCGAGTAATGATCGAGAGACGGGTATCGAGTAATGATCGAGAGACGGGTATCGAGTAATGATCGAGAGACGGGTATCGATTAATGATGATTGTCGAGAATGGATGAGTAATCGTCAGTAAAGTGTATTCGAGTCACGCCCTAGAGTACGTACCTCTCCCACCCGCTGAGTAGCGGCTTGGCGAGCGGGTTGTAGGTGCGCAGGTCGGCGAGGGACAGCACGTCGCTGAAGTATCTCCGAGTCACGCCCTAGAGTACGTACCTCTCCCACCCGCTGAGTAGCGGCTTGGCGAGCGGGTTGTAGGTGCGCAGGTCGGCGAGGGACAGCACGTCGCTGAAGTATCTCCGAGTCACGCCCTAGAGTACGTACCTCTCCCACCCGCTGAGTAGCGGCTTGGCGAGCGGGTTGTAGGTGCGCAGGTCGGCGAGGGACAGCACGTCGCTGAAGTATCTCCGAGTCACGCCCTAGAGTACGTACCTCTCCCACCCGCTGAGTAGCGGCTTGGCGAGCGGGTTGTAGGTGCGCAGGTCGGCGAGGGACAGCACGTCGCTGAAGTATCTCCGAGTCACGCCCTAGAGTACGTACCTCTCCCACCCGCTGAGTAGCGGCTTGGCGAGCGGGTTGTAGGTGCGCAGGTCGGCGAGGGACAGCACGTCGCTGAAGTATCTCCGAGTCACGCCCTAGAGTACGTACCTCTCCCACCCGCTGAGTAGCGGCTTGGCGAGCGGGTTGTAGGTGCGCAGGTCGGCGAGGGACAGCACGTCGCTGAAGTATCTCCGAGTCACGCCCTAGAGTACGTACCTCTCCCACCCGCTGAGTAGCGGCTTGGCGAGCGGGTTGTAGGTGCGCAGGTCGGCGAGGGACAGCACGTCGCTGAAGTATCTCCGAGTCACGCCCTAGAGTACGTACCTCTCCCATCCGCTGAGTAGCGGCTTGGCGAGCGGGTTGTAGGTGCGCAGGTCGGCGAGGGACAGCACGTCGCTGAAGTATCTCCGAGTCACGCCCTAGAGTACGTACCTCTCCCACCCGCTGAGTAGCGGCTTGGCGAGCGGGTTGTAGGTGCGCAGGTCGGCGAGGGACAGCACGTCGCTGAAGTATCTCCGAGTCACGCCCTAGAGTACGTACCTCTCCCACCCGCTGAGTAGCGGCTTGGCGAGCGGGTTGTAGGTGCGCAGGTCGGCGAGGGACAGCACGTCGCTGAAGTATCTCCGAGTCACGCCCTAGAGTACGTACCTCTCCCACCCGCTGAGTAGCGGCTTGGCGAGCGGGTTGTAGGTGCGCAGGTCGGCGAGGGACAGCACGTCGCTGAAGTATCTCCGAGTCACGCCCTAGAGTACGTACCTCTCCCATCCGCTGAGTAGCGGCTTGGCGAGCGGGTTGTAGGTGCGCAGGTCGGCGAGGGACAGCACGTCGCTGAAGTATCTCCGAGTCACGCCCTAGAGTACGTACCTCTCCCACCCGCTGAGTAGCGGCTTGGCGAGCGGGTTGTAGGTGCGCAGGTCGGCGAGGGACAGCACGTCGCTGAAGTATCTCCGAGTCACGCCCTAGAGTACGTACCTCTCCCACCCGCTGAGTAGCGGCTTGGCGAGCGGGTTGTAGGTGCGCAAGTCGGCGAGTGACAGCACGTCGCTGAAGTATCTCCGAGTCACGCCCTAGAGTACGTACCTCTCCCACCCGCTGAGTAGCGGCTTGGCGAGCGGGTTGTAGGTGCGCAGGTCGGCGAGGGACAGCACGTCGCTGAAGTATCTCCGAGTCACGCCCTAGAGTACGTACCTCTCCCACCCGCTGAGTAGCGACTTGGCGAGCGGGTTGTAGGTGCGCAGGTCGGCGAGGGACAGCACGTCGCTGAAGTATCTCCGAGTCACGCCCTAGAGTACGTACCTCTCCCACCCGCTGAGTAGCGGCTTGGCGAGCGGGTTGTAGGTGCGCAGGTCGGCGAGGGACAGCACGTCGCTGAAGTATCTCCGAGTCACGCCCTAGAGTACGTACCTCTCCCACCCGCTGAGTAGCGGCTTGGCGAGCGGGTTGTAGGTGCGCAGGTCGGCGAGGGACAGCACGTCGCTGAAGTATCTCCGAGTCACGCCCTAGAGTACGTACCTCTCCCACCCGCTGAGTAGCGGCTTGGCGAGCGGGTTGTAGGTGCGCAGGTCGGCGAGGGACAGCACGTCGCTGAAGTATCTCCGAGTCACGCCCTAGAGTACGTACCTCTCCCACCCGCTGAGTAGCGGCTTGGCGAGCGGGTTGTAGGTGCGCAGGTCGGCGAGGGACAGCACGTCGCTGAAGTATCTCCGAGTCACGCCCTAGAGTACGTACCTCTCCCACCCGCTGAGTAGCGGCTTGGCGAGCGGGTTGTAGGTGCGCAGGTCGGCGAGGGACAGCACGTCGCTGAAGTATCTCCGAGTCACGCCCTAGAGTACGTACCTCTCCCACCCGCTGAGTAGCGGCTTGGCGAGCGGGTTGTAGGTGCGCAGGTCGGCGAGGGACAGCACGTCGCTGAAGTATCTCCGAGTCACGCCCTAGAGTACGTACCTCTCCCACCCGCTGAGTAGCGGCTTGGCGAGCGGGTTGTAGGTGCGCAGGTCGGCGAGGGACAGCACGTCGCTGAAGTATCTCCGAGTCACGCCCTAGAGTACGTACCTCTCCCACCCGCTGAGTAGCGGCTTGGCGAGCGGGTTGTAGGTGCGCAGGTCGGCGAGGGACAGCACGTCGCTGAAGTATCTCCGAGTCACGCCCTAGAGTACGTACCTCTCCCACCCGCTGAGTAGCGGCTTGGCGAGCGGGTTGTAGGTGCGCAGGTCGGCGAGGGACAGCACGTCGCTGAAGTATCTCCGAGTCACGCCCTAGAGTACGTACCTCTCCCACCCGCTGAGTAGCGGCTTGGCGAGCGGGTTGTAGGTGCGCAGGTCGGCGAGGGACAGCACGTCGCTGAAGTATCTCCGAGTCACGCCCTAGAGTACGTACCTCTCCCATCCGCTGAGTAGCGGCTTGGCGAGCGGGTTGTAGGTGCGCAGGTAGGCGAGGGACAGCACGTCGCTGAAGTATCTCCGAGTCACGCCCTAGAGTACGTACCTCTCCCATCCGCTGAGTAGCGGCTTGGCGAGCGGGTTGTAGGTGCGCAGGTCGGCGAGGGACAGCACGTCGCTGAAGTATCTCCGAGTCACGCCCTAGAGTACGTACCTCTCCCACCCGCTGAGTAGCGGCTTGGCGAGCGGGTTGTAGGTGCGCAGGTCGGCGAGGGACAGCACGTCGCTGAAGTATCTCCGAGTCACGCCCTAGAGTACGTACCTCTCCCACCCGCTGAGTAGCGGCTTGGCGAGCGGGTTGTAGGTGCGCAGGTCGGCGAGGGACAGCACGTCGCTGAAGTATCTCCGAGTCACGCCCTAGAGTACGTACCTCTCCCATCCGCTGAGTAGCGGCTTGGCGAGCGGGTTGTAGGTGCGCAGGTCGGCGAGGGACAGCACGTCGCTGAAGTATCTCCGAGTCACGCCCTAGAGTACGTACCTCTCCCACCCGCTGAGTAGCGGCTTGGCGAGCGGGTTGTAGGTGCGCAGGTCGGCGAGGGACAGCACGTCGCTGAAGTATCTCCGAGTCACGCCCTAGAGTACGTACCTCTCCCACCCGCTGAGTAGCGGCTTGGCGAGCGGGTTGTAGGTGCGCAGGTCGGCGAGGGACAGCACGTCGCTGAAGTATCTCCGAGTCACGCCCTAGAGTACGTACCTCTCCCACCCGCTGAGTAGCGGCTTGGCGAGCGGGTTGTAGGTGCGCAGGTCGGCGAGGGACAGCACGTCGCTGAAGTATCTCCGAGTCACGCCCTAGAGTACGTACCTCTCCCACCCGCTGAGTAGCGGCTTGGCGAGCGGGTTGTAGGTGCGCAGGTCGGCGAGGGACAGCACGTCGCTGAAGTATCTCCGAGTCACGCCCTAGAGTACGTACCTCTCCCACCCGCTGAGTAGCGGCTTGGCGAGCGGGTTGTAGGTGCGCAGGTCGGCGAGGGACAGCACGTCGCTGAAGTATCTCCGAGTCACGCCCTAGAGTACGTACCTCTCCCATCCGCTGAGTAGCGGCTTGGCGAGCGGGTTGTAGGTGCGCAGGTAGGCGAGGGACAGCACGTCGCTGAAGTATCTCCGAGTCACGCCCTAGAGTACGTACCTCTCCCATCCGCTGAGTAGCGGCTTGGCGAGCGGGTTGTAGGTGCGCAGGTCGGCGAGGGACAGCACGTCGCTGAAGTATCTCCGAGTCACGCCCTAGAGTACGTACCTCTCCCACCCGCTGAGTAGCGGCTTGGCGAGCGGGTTGTAGGTGCGCAGGTCGGCGAGGGACAGCACGTCGCTGAAGTATCTCCGAGTCACGCCCTAGAGTACGTACCTCTCCCACCCGCTGAGTAGCGGCTTGGCGAGCGGGTTGTAGGTGCGCAGGTCGGCGAGGGACAGCACGTCGCTGAAGTATCTCCGAGTCACGCCCTAGAGTACGTACCTCTCCCATCCGCTGAGTAGCGGCTTGGCGAGCGGGTTGTAGGTGCGCAGGTCGGCGAGGGACAGCACGTCGCTGAAGTATCTCCGAGTCACGCCCTAGAGTACGTACCTCTCCCACCCGCTGAGTAGCGGCTTGGCGAGCGGGTTGTAGGTGCGCAGGTCCGGCGAGGGACAGCACGTCGCTGAAGTATCTCCGAGTCACGCCCTAGAGTACGGTACCTCTCCATCCGCTGAGTAGCGGCTTGGCGAGCGGGGTTGTAGGTGCGTCCAGGTAGAGGGACAGCACGTCGCTGAAGTATCTCCGAGTCACGCCCTAGAGTACGTACCTCTCCCCATCCGCTGAGTAAGCGGCTTGGCGAGCGGGTTGTAGGTGCGCAGGTCGGCGAGGGACAGCACGTCGCTGAAGTATCTCCGAGTCACGCCTAGAGTACGTACCTCTCCCATCCGCTGAGTAGCGGCTTGGCGAGCGGGTTGTAGGTGCGCAGGTAGGCGAGGGACAGCACGTCGCTGAAGTATTCTCCGAGTCACGCCCTAGAGTACGTACCTCTCCC
>OY748316.1:4399261-4495059 GCA_963556515.1 Nudaria mundana | reverse complement strand
GCTGAGTAGCGGCTTGGCGAGCGGGTTGTAGGTGCGCAGGTCGGCGAGGGACAGCACGTCGCTGAAGTATCTCCGAGTCACGCCCTAGAGTACGTACCTCTCCCATCCGCTGAGTAGCGGCTTGGCGAGCGGGTTGTAGGTGCGCAGGTCGGCGAGGGACAGCACGTCGCTGAAGTATCTCCGAGTCACGCCCTAGAGTACGTACCTCTCCCACCCGCTGAGTAGCGGCTTGGCGAGCGGGTTGTAGGTGCGCAGGTCGGCGAGGGACAGCACGTCGCTGAAGTATCTCCGAGTCACGCCCTAGAGTACGTACCTCTCCCATCCGCTGAGTAGCGGCTTGGCGAGCGGGTTGTAGGTGCGCAGGTCGGCGAGGGACAGCACGTCGCTGAAGTATCTCCGAGTCACGCCCTAGAGTACGTACCTCTCCCATCCGCTGAGTAGCGGCTTGGCGAGCGGGTTGTAGGTGCGCAGGTCGGCGAGGGACAGCACGTCGCTGAAGTATCTCCGAGTCACGCCCTAGAGTACGTACCTCTCCCATCCGCTGAGTAGCGGCTTGGCGAGCGGGTTGTAGGTGCGCAGGTCGGCGAGGGACAGCACGTCGCTGAAGTATCTCCGAGTCACGCCCTAGAGTACGTACCTCTCCCATCCGCTGAGTAGCGGCTTGGCGAGCGGGTTGTAGGTGCGCAGGTCGGCGAGGGACAGCACGTCGCTGAAGTATCTCCGAGTCACGCCCTAGAGTACGTACCTCTCCCACCCGCTGAGTAGCGGCTTGGCGAGCGGGTTGTAGGTGCGCAGGTCGGCGAGGGACAGCACGTCGCTGAAGTATCTCCGAGTCACGCCCTAGAGTACGTACCTCTCCCACCCGCTGAGTAGCGGCTTGGCGAGCGGGTTGTAGGTGCGCAGGTCGGCGAGGGACAGCACGTCGCTGAAGTATCTCCGAGTCACGCCCTAGAGTACGTACCTCTCCCACCCGCTGAGTGGCGGAGCGGGTTGTAGGTGCGCAGGTCGGCGAGGGACAGCACGTCGCTGGAAGGTATCTCCGAGTCACGCCCTAGAGTACGTACCTCTCCCATCCGCTGAGTAGCGGCTTGGCGAGCGGGTTGTAGGTGCGCAGGTCGGCGAGGGACAGCACGTCGCTGAAGTATCTCCGAGTCACGCCCTAGAGTACGTACCTCTCCCACCCGCTGAGTAGCGGCTTGGCGAGCGGGTTGTAGGTGCGCAGGTCGGCGAGGGACAGCACGTCCGCTGAAGTATCTCCGAGTCACGCCCTAGAGTACGTACCTCTCCACCCGCTGAGTAGCGGCTTGGCGAGCGGGTTGTAGGTGCGCAGGTCGGCGAGGGAACAGCACGTCGCTGAAGTATCTCCGAGTCACGCCCTAGAGTACGTACCTCTCCCATCCGCTGAGTAGCGGCTTGGCGAGCGGGTTGTAGGTGCGCAGGTCGGCGAGGGGACAGCACGTCGCTGAAGTATCTCCGAGTCACGCCCTAGAGTACGTACCTCTCCCGACCCGCTGAGTAGCGGCTTGGCGAGCGGGTTGTAGGTGCGCAGGTCGGCGAGGGACAGGCACGTCGCTGAAGTATCTCCGAGTCACGCCCTAGAGTACGTACTCTCCCATCCGCTGAGTAGCGCTTGGCGAGCGGGTTGTAGGTGCGCAGGTCGGCGAGGGACAGCACGTCGCTGAAGTATCTCCGAGTCACGCCCTAGAGTACGTACCTCTCCCATCCGCTGAGTAGCGGCTTGGCGAGCGGGTTGTAGGTGCGCAGGTCGGCGAGGGACAGCACGTCGCTGAAGTATCTCCGAGTCACGCCCTAGAGTACGTACCTCTCCCATCCGCTGAGTAGCGGCTTGGCGAGCGGGTTGTAGGTGCGCAGGTCGGCGAGGGACAGCACGTCGCTGAAGTATCTCCGAGTCACGCCCTAGAGTACGTACCTCTCCCATCCGCTGAGTAGCGGCTTGGCGAGCGGGTTGTAGGTGCGCAGGTCGGCGAGGGACAGCACGTCGCTGAAGTATCTCCGAGTCACGCCCTAGAGTACGTACCTCTCCCACCCGCTGAGTAGCGGCTTGGCGAGCGGGTTGTAGGTGCGCAGGTCGGCGAGGGACAGCACGTCGCTGAAGTATCTCCGAGTCACGCCCTAGAGTACGTACCTCTCCCACCCGCTGAGTAGCGGCTTGGCGAGCGGGTTGTAGGTGCGCAGGTCGGCGAGGGACAGCACGTCGCTGAAGTATCTCCGAGTCACGCCCTAGAGTACGTACCTCTCCCACCCGCTGAGTAGCGGCTTGGCGAGCGGGTTGTAGGTGCGCAGGTCGGCGAGGGACAGCACGTCGCTGAAGTATCTCCGAGTCACGCCCTAGAGTACGTACCTCTCCCACCCGCTGAGTAGCGGCTTGGCGAGCGGGTTGTAGGTGCGCAGGTCGGCGAGGGACAGCACGTCGCTGAAGTATCTCCGAGTCACGCCCTAGAGTACGTACCTCTCCCATCCGCTGAGTAGCGGCTTGGCGAGCGGGTTGTAGGTGCGCAGGTCGGCGAGGGACAGCACGTCGCTGAAGTATCTCCGAGTCACGCCCTAGAGTACGTACCTCTCCCACCCGCTGAGTAGCGGCTTGGCGAGCGGGTTGTAGGTGCGCAGGTCGGCGAGGGACAGCACGTCGCTGAAGTATCTCCGAGTCACGCCCTAGAGTACGTACCTCTCCCACCCGCTGAGTAGCGGCTTGGCGAGCGGGGTTGTAGGTGCGCAGGTCGGCGAGGGACAGCACGTCGCTGAAGTATCTCCGAGTCACGCCCTAGAGTACGTACCTCTCCCATCCGCTGAGTAGCGGCTTGGCGAGCGGGTTGTAGGTGCGCAGGTCGGCGAGGGACAGCACGTCGCTGAAGTATCTCCGAGTCACGCCCTAGAGTACGTACCTCTCCCACCCGCTGAGTAGCGGCTTGGCGAGCGGGTTGTAGGTGCGCAGGTCGGCGAGGGACAGCACGTCGCTGAAGTATCTCCGAGTCACGCCCTAGAGTACGTACCTCTCCCATCCGCTGAGTAGCGGCTTGGCGAGCGGGTTGTAGGTGCGCAGGTCGGCGAGTGGACAGCACGTCGCTGAAGTATCTCCGAGTCACGCCCTAGAGTACGTACCTCTCCCATCCGCTGAGTAGCGGCTTGGCGAGCGGGTTGTAGGTGCGCAGGTCGGCGAGGGACAGCACGTCGCTGAAGTATCTCCGAGTCACGCCCTAGAGTACGTACCTCTCCCATCCGCTGAGTAGCGGCTTGGCGAGCGGGTTGTAGGTGCGCAGGTCGGCGAGGGACAGCACGTCGCTGAAGTATCTCCGAGTCACGCCCTAGAGTACGTACCTCTCCCATCCGCTGAGTAGCGGCTTGGCGAGCGGGTTGTAGGTGCGCAGGTCGGCGAGGGACAGCACGTCGCTGAAGTATCTCCGAGTCACGCCCTAGAGTACGTACCTCTCCCACCCGCTGAGTAGCGGCTTGGCGAGCGGGTTGTAGGTGCGCAGGTCGGCGAGGGACAGCACGTCGCTGAAGTATCTCCGAGTCACGCCCTAGAGTACGTACCTCTCCCACCCGCTGAGTAGCGGCTTGGCGAGCGGGTTGTAGGTGCGCAGGTCGGCGAGGGACAGCACGTCGCTGAAGTATCTCCGAGTCACGCCCTAGAGTACGTACCTCTCCCACCCGCTGAGTAGCGGCTTGGCGAGCGGGTTGTAGGTGCGCAGGTCGGCGAGGGACAGCACGTCGCTGAAGTATCTCCGAGTCACGCCCTAGAGTACGTACCTCTCCCACCCGCTGAGTAGCGGCTTGGCGAGCGGGTTGTAGGTGCGCAGGTCGGCGAGGGACAGCACGTCGCTGAAGTATCTCCGAGTCACGCCCTAGAGTACGTACCTCTCCCATCCGCTGAGTAGCGGCTTGGCGAGCGGGTTGTAGGTGCGCAGGTCGGCGAGGGACAGCACGTCGCTGAAGTATCTCCGAGTCACGCCCTAGAGTACGTACCTCTCCCATCCGCTGAGTAGCGGCTTGGCGAGCGGGTTGTAGGTGCGCAGGTCGGCGAGGGACAGCACGTCGCTGAAGTATCTCCGAGTCACGCCCTAGAGTACGTACCTCTCCCACCCGCTGAGTAGCGGCTTGGCGAGCGGGTTGTAGGTGCGCAGGTCGGCGAGGGACAGCACGTCGCTGAAGTATCTCCGAGTCACGCCCTAGAGTACGTACCTCTCCCATCCGCTGAGTAGCGGCTTGGCGAGCGGGTTGTAGGTGCGCAGGTCGGCGAGGGACAGCACGTCGCTGAAGTATCTCCGAGTCACGCCCTAGAGTACGTACCTCTCCCATCCGCTGAGTAGCGGCTTGGCGAGCGGGTTGTAGGTGCGCAGGTCGGCGAGGGACAGCACGTCGCTGCGTCGACACGTAGTGGAGCACGCGTGCGGGGTCAGACGATGGGGGGCGGACTGCGTTCTTCGGTGTATAGTACTAAACAAATATTTTATTTACTTATCTATATTATTGTATATAATACACAACAAATAAATGTTACCATTATAAAATAAATATCTACAAATTTTAGTAGCAATGTAATTTACCAATAAACTAAACGTTGTCACAATTAAAATATTTTCTTTAAGTGATGTGCAGTAGTAAAGAGACTCACCACAACCCTGCTGGTGACAGTGTCGAGGTTCCCTACCGGTGTGTCGTGCGGGACACCATCGCGCGGGCTCACTATTGACGGTATGTGAGAGATGGTGGTAGATTTTCTGGCGACGGCGCGTTGGCGACGAAGCTCCTACATACATACAATACAATATACTTTATTGTTAACCAATACAAATTAAAAATAATACAGAAACTAGTTTTTCATTACTATGTACAATTGGCGGCCCTATCACCAAGGGTGATCTCTTACAACCTTAGGATGGACATAAGTATATAGAAGTTAAATGAAAAAGCGGATAGCTATTGGCGTAGGATTAAAGAAAAGATACACGAGTTCTGAGAGGAAAATTACAGGATTGGAAAGATTTTTATCAATTTAATAGTTCCAATTCAAGGCTCGAATGACATTCGCGGCTAAATTCTAATGACCTAAAATTAGGCTAATTAACGAAGTTTATAGTTAAATTGCATACAACTGACTCACATCGTCATTCTCCTGTATAGTAATCACGGGCGTAGGCAGAGTTTCTAGCGCTTTCTTTTGTTCGTCGGAACGCGTGTATTCCACGTACGGCATCATATTGGACTGTGGAAAGAAAACAAGTTGAAAATTGTGTATTAAAGCTATGTGGGGTATAAGATATACCCATCAACATATCATAATGAGTAAGAGATATACCCGATAGTCCGAGACGCCCAGGACTTTAATTGGCTGTGTCTTAGCGGCTGGCACGTAAGATTTTGTTGCCTTTAATTAACATTTCATCGCAAGGCAACGGGCTGCTACTTTTTATTAAATTAATTCGACCATTTTGGACACAACTCATTATAAATGTGCCCCGTGACGGCAATAGGCTTGCTTGAATATTACGTGGGAATAAAAATACTGGCTAATTGTGGGTGTATAATGCCCCCCTGACTTCCCCTTCGGGGATATGGTATGTTTGTGTGTGTGTATATTCACATATCATCGGTTATTTTTTTTAGGTGAACGCAAAGCTTTTATTTTTGCCAGAGCCACATCCATTTGCTTATACACGACTTCTAGCAGACATTTGGCTTTGACTTATTGGTGGATACCCTACGCTTTACATTCTGAAGAAGAATATTAGAATGCTAGTGGTCGAACAGTAGATAATATTTACAGGTGTAGTCTAGAAATGTTAACGCTACGCTCGCTTACCCTAGGTTGTGAACTTCTAGGCATACGTCTTGGTCTATGCCTCTCAGCCGCCCTCAACTCCAAATATAAAGGGGCTAGTCGAGTGGACCCTCTGTATATCCATTCCCTTCTGCCGTCTCCAAGGAACACCACTTGAGCTAAGGAAGCGTCTACTTTCTCCACTCTGGAGGACCACCATTTTCCTAAAAAAAATATTTGAAGATTTTATTATGACTCAACTTACATTGGTCGATTACTCGGTCGTTATCACGGGAGCTATTCGCCGGTCCATAACGTGGTCGATAGACGGCTTGCGGGGAATCGACCGCAAGTGTCAGCTAACGACCAATAACGGCAACCCGCATGCGGGCCCTATGGCATGCGTTACAGAAATTTCCCGTATCCTGAATACGGGGGCGCTAACGACCAATGTAAATTAGCCATTCATTAAAAGTAATACGAGAAAATTAATACCAATATAAAATTTAAACACATATCTCGGAATCATATATTTTATGTGCCAAACCCATGAGAATTGAAAAAAAACAAAATTATATCATAACCTATCCGACAACAGTTTACCCACCGTCCCATTCAGTCTTCAGATGCTGTAACTCATGTAATCTGACCATGGGTCTCTCAGGATACGCCGTGAGATATTCCTTCACGAACTCCCTAGATAATGGGTGTACTTCCTCCCATACTAGGGACGAGTGCTCGCATACTAGTCGGGTGTACGCGTGATTCACGTATTGGGCGTAACCGTCGTCGAAGAATACCAGGTATCTAGAAAAGAGTAGAATAAAAACAAACATTTTAAAAGTCCGTACCACATGAGTACATAGATGATTTAAATCGAAAGCTTCAAACAAACTCGGAATTCCGGTGTGCGTGTCCACTGGCCGCTTGTCGCATACGCATTGAGACTGGAAACGATTACACACATACGCGCACAGCCAGTGGACATTCTTAGGTGTGACGAACGTTGTTTTTGTGTTATTTGGCACGAAATATTGGATAGAAACAGGCGTTACTTGGCGAAAATCCATGACAAAACAATGGTAAGTAAAAAATTTTTTAAGAAAAAACTTTTTAGCATTAATTAATAGCATTAATTTTTCGCAGAATCAAAAGGACAACAAAACGTCGACAATTGTTTCGCCTCTAAACGAGGCATTATCAAGACTGTCTCAGAGAGAACAGCAAAATTCGTGGTTGGAACGTGTTTGCTTATAATTTGCACGCGTTTACTTATAAGCAAACACGTTCCAACCACGAATTTTGCTGTTCTCTCTGAGACAGTCTTGATAATGCCTCGTTTAGAGGCGAAACAATTGTCGACGTTTTGTTGTCCTTTTGATTCTGCGAAAAATTAATGCTATTAATTAATGCTAAAAAGTTTTTTCTTAAAAAAAATTTTTACTTACCATTGTTTTATTTGGCACGTTCATAGGAAGCCTTCGCTCTGTTCCGACAATCTCCTCAAGTGGTCCGTAGTTTGGAGGCTAAAGGGGTATACATGTTATCAGTGGCGAGTCCTCATTCGGCATGGCGCGGCAAAGTTATATTTACTTATCCTAATTCAATCTACTTGAGTTCATATTACTTTATTTCGATTAAAATCTCTGCAAACGGTGTAGCTATGTTCAGGTTGTGCGTACTCCATTTTTTTTATGTAAAAACGTCAAACATCAGAACATTTCGGTCCCTCGAGCCGAATTTGTTAAAGATTTTACCACCATTTAAAAAATGGCGCTAAAGTGTCATGAAATACTTGGACCTTCTTTCACTGTGTTTAAGATCATCATTATCAACCATCAACCGAACTATCAAAATGGACAAGGTTATTTTTTTTTAATTCCGCGGCCTGTCTTAGTTCCGTTACCGGGCGTCTCTGGCTCGCACGCAGAAGGTATTTCCAGTGGCGCCCAGCGGACTTTGGCCACCAGTGTAGCCTCTTCGGGGGTTTGGCCGGAATGAGAATCCCGCGTCGTTGAGTGAATCTGGTTGTACGCGATCCTTCTAGCCTGCTTCTGTAAGGACGGCGGGTGACTATCCCGCCTTCCTCAGGCCCCGATCATAGAGGTTGATGACCTGGGGCGTAGACGAGTCTGCAGCGCCCTCGTCGCTGACTTCGGAAGTCGACGGGGAGGGTACGCTCCCTCTCCCTCATGGAGGTAAAGATATAGTTCAAAACTTACCTATAACTATTCACAGGGTTGGGTATTTCGGCGACCACGCCCGAGTAGTAACATTCGCGTTTGTTAGTGTTCTTAAACAACGCTATTAGACGTGTGCCTGGAAATAAATGGTATTTATATTATACTTGGTGACGCCCGCGGCCTCGCCCGCTTCACAAATTTTATACTAAAACCTTCCTCGAGAACCACTCTATCCATTTTAAAAAACGGTATTTTTTTACTGTTATGATAATGTCTAGGTGATGCCCGCGGCTCCGTTCGTGTTTTTGATTCGACGATGTTTTGAAGAAACAGCCTAAATATGTGCCCCCCCCCCCCCACATCATTATGTGACATCGTTTTTTTAGGGTTCCGTACTATAACTGAGACTAAGCTGTCCGTCCGTCGGTCTTGAGCTGTATTTCAAGAACCGTGACAGTTTGTAAGTTGAAATTTTCACAGATGATGTATTTCTGTTGTCTCTATAACAATGAATACTAACAATTTAATAAATAATTAAGGGGGCTCCCATACAACAAACGTTTTGGTACGGAACCCTTTGTGCGCGGGTCCGATTGCCCGGTCTCGACTTGCCCGGTGTTTTAAAGATATATAGTCGGTGCAGGAAGTTTAACCGACTACGCAACTGAGGCAGTAAAAATGTACCAAACTTACCAATAGTCATTCTAAAAGCAGCCGGTTCGTCGTACGCTATACACCTAGCCGGTAATACTTTACTGTTAGTCTTAGTCTTGTGGTCAAATCTTACACGACACGTTGTGAATGGGTGCTGTAACATTATAATAATATGAAACGTCGAACGAATCATCTTTGTATATTACAGATGATAGCGACTAGAATAAGTAATTAAAAAATTATTCCGTGGGATTGGGATCGAGAAAACTATATCACGCGGGTGAAGCAGCCGTCAGATAGTCAGTTTCTTTAGGTAGACTTAAGGTTGACTTAAGGTAAACAAAATAATATAAGTTGACGTAATTTTTGACACTGACACTAATGACATTTATGACAGAACAATCTATTGTATCAAATGTTGACCACTACGGCACTAAATGTTGACCTGTAACACGCATCGCCAGCTCTCGTCGACCAACTTACATCATTACTGGGTACGAGTGATAAGGACGGAGATAATAATTGCTCCATATCGCAAGGCAACTCAGTAACGGTCCATTTGTTGACAAAATTCATATTCGTTGGCCTACTTTAGTTTTTAATTGTATTCAATTCAACTTACACCATTAGTATTCGCCCTGCACATAATCTCCAGTATCCTGCCCTTGAACCATGGTCCGAAGGCGTTCCTCATGGCGTACACAGCTGCCCCCACACGTAGGAGAGGCCTGTTCGCTTCCCCGGGAGGTGGCAGGTCGGCTGGGGCGGATTCCGCCGATAATTTCACTACGGATATGTCTTTCTGTAATAAACAAATTAATATTTTTTGGACATTCTCACACAACTTCATTTGGCTCAAACTAAGCTATATATTTAAGCTTGTGCTATGAGGTTTACGGCCGAATACTCAACCGTCACTCAAATATTTAGGAGCTGTTTAAATGCTTGAAGCAGCCCATAAATTTGAATTTTTCATACACAGACGTCACTTTTGAGTATTTAGACAATTAATAAATATAAGTACTTATTTATATATTTCTAAATACATACCATACAATGGATAGTGGAATAGGTAGTGGTGGAATAGGGAGGTACAGGAGGTGATTAAAGAAAAGAAGAATGCTTTTAAGGAATGGCAGAAAGAAAAAGGGAATGAAAGTGAAAAAGAAGAAAAAAAGGTAAGGTATAAGGAATTGAGTAAAAAGGCATAAAAAGCGGTGGCGATAGCTAGATCCCAGGCTCAAGAACAACTATTTAAGGCCCTTGATGGACCTAAAGGCCAAAAAGGAATTTACCGCTTAGTGAAAGAAAGAGAAGATAGAA
Organism: Nudaria mundana; assembly: GCA_963556515.1. Classification (NCBI taxonomy): domain Eukaryota; kingdom Metazoa; phylum Arthropoda; class Insecta; order Lepidoptera; family Erebidae; genus Nudaria; species Nudaria mundana. The sequence goes on along the minus strand of OY748316.1, from coordinate 4,485,120 downwards.
CGAAAGATGTAAAACATGTGAGATGTATAAAAAATGAAAAGGGTATAGTTTTAGTGAAAGAAGATGAAGTAAGAAATCGATGGAAAGTGTATTTTGAAAAACTTATGAATGAAGAGAATGCGTGGAGTGGAAAGGCGGTACGAAATATGAAGAATGGGAAAGCCGTAGGGCCCGACGGCATTCCAGTGGAAGTGTGGAAGAAATTGGGAGAAGATGGATGTCTGTGGCTGACGTTATTCTTCAATAAGTTGTTGTACGAGGTGACGATCCCCGATGAATGGTGCAGTAGTTCCCTAGTGCCCATTTTTAAAAATAAGGGTGATGTACAAGACTGCGGCAACTATAGAGGAATAAAGCTCATGTCACACAGTATGAAAGTTTGGGAGAAAGTGATAGAGAAACGAGTGCGAGAGGAAAGCGAGGTTACCCAAAATCAGATCGGATTTATGCCTGGTCGCGGGACTATAGACGCCATATTATTATTTGCACTCCGCCAGCTCTCTGAGAAATATAGGCGTGCACACAAAAACTTGCATATGGTGTTTATAGATCTCGAGAAGGCATACGACCGGATACCCAGAACGGTTTTGTGGTGGGCTTTGAAAGAGAAAGGTGTGCCTGGGAAGTATATAGAGTTGATCTGTGCAATGTATTGTCGATCGAGAACCTACGTACGATGTGCTGCTGGTAACACCGACGAGTTCAGTGTGGCGGTAGGCCTGCACCAGGGCTCAGCGCTAAGCCCGTATCTCTTCCTGTTAATAATAGATGCCTTGACATCGGAGATACAGGAGGATACCCCCTGGTGTATGCTATTTGCCGATGACATTGTTCTTGCCAGTGAAGACGGGCCTGAGGTGCAGAGCAGACTGGAGAAGTGGCAGTGTAAACTGGAGAGTGTAGGCCTGAAAATCAGCAGAACCAAAACGGAGTACATGTTCTCCAATTTCGGCGGTCTCTCCAGTTTTACACCCATAACGCTAGACGGTGTACCATTACCAGTCTGCTCCGGCTTCCGGTACCTCGGCTCTATTATCCAGGACGATGGGGAAATCGATCGTACAGTGAAGCACAGAATTGACGCAGGTTGGATGAAATGGCGGCAGGTCAAAGCCACTATATGCGACCCTCAATTTCCTCCGAAATTTAAGGGGAAAATTTACAAGACTGTCGTCAGACCTGCCGTCCTGTATGGACTTTCATGTTTGGCTGTAAAAGCGACGGATGAAAGGAAACTGCATGTAGCGGAAATGCGAATGTTAAGATGGATGTGTGGTGTAACAAGAATGGATAGAGTAAGGAACGAGTATATTAGAGGAAGTTTGAAAGTTGCCCCAGTAAATGAAAAAGTGAGAAGCGAACGGCTAGCATGGTATGGACATGTTATGAGAAGAGAGGAAAGTAACGTGGTACGAAAGGTGCAAAGTATGAATGTAGACGGCTTGAGAACTCGAGGTAGGCCCAAGAAAAGATGGATGGAATGCGTGAGAGAGGATGTGACCAGGAAAGGAGTGACTGAGGAGATGACGTGTGACAGGGATGTATGGAAGATGAAAACATGTTGCGCCGACCCCAAATAATTGGGATAAGGGCAGGTAGATGATGATGATACCATACAATGTATGGCATGTGTCACTTAACTATACGACTGCTTCGGTGTCGTGGTCGATAGTGCATCGGTCAATTAAATATTTGTTTGATGCACCAATGTTTGTTTTGGATTTTTCTATGTATAATATACAGATAATTTTATTTGGATAATACAAGTTTATACTCACGTCTTCCTCTACTTTCATTTCCACCTCTGGTTTTATGTCCTATACAAATAAAAAAATATACATTAATAAATTTAACGCTAGTATAATTGTAAGGGCGCATTGACATTGGTCGTTAGCGCCCAAATGCGGGATGCGAGAGATTTCTGTAACGCATGCCATAGCGTCGGCATACGGGTAACCGTTTTCATTGGTCAAATGTAATGACAAATTTCATACAATAATGACATCCGACTATGATAATGGGACTGGTGGCGAATTTGCTGGATATCGACAAGCATGCGGGCCAGACCTATTTTTTTAAAATTCGGTTAGCACTAGAAAACAGACCAGTATTTATTGACTGCCTCGGTGGCTCAGTGGTATGAGTATGCGACTGCCGCCCCTGAGGTCCCAGGTTCGAATCCGGGTCGATTCAATTATTTGTGTGATCCACGAATGTTTGTTTCGGAGTTTGGGTATTTTCTATGTATAATATGTATGTATTTAGAAATATATAAGTATGTTTATCAGACGTCAAGATCCCATAGCACAAGCTTATATTAGCTTAATTTGGGCTAGATGACGTCGTGTGAGAATGTCCAAAAATATAAAAAAAAAAAAATTAAAAAAAGTATACGTTTTGGTAACACGCATGACAGGAAAAACGCCCTAACTTTTTTTATTGGTAGTTAAACCACCTCAGGCTTTCGGGCAAATCATCGCATGCCGACTATCGACCAAGTTATGAATCGGCGAATTTCATCGGTCGTTACCCCGCTTGCGGTCTATCGACCAAGTTATAAACCGGCAAATTTCATTAGTCGAATCGTTAGCCTGCATGCTGGCTGTTGACCAAGATATGAACAGACGAATTTCATCAGTCGTTACCCCACAACCGCCTGGAATGGCTCCCGCATGTGTGGTAACGACTACGTTATCGACCAATGTAACTGTATCATAACGATATTTACCTGTATGGTGGACTTGGAATCGTCCAATGGAGAGTATCCCAGAGGTATAGCAGGCCTTTTGGCTTGAGGTTCGCTGGGATTGGACAGCATTTTACGTTTGGAGGCCAATCGCGACTGTGGATGTAAACATTATATATAGACATACGTCTGTCCGTCCGTCGCGTTTTTCAATTTACATACATTTGCATGAAATATATATTTTTTTTGGCGATACAAAGTTCGTCGGGATAACTAGTTATTTTTTAAAGTCAAAAACACGTCAAACATTGACTCAAACAAACTTCATACTACAGGATTAGGACCAAATAATTGTCGGAATGGGACCAAATTGAAATAGGAGCACTAGGAATAATAATTTAAAAAAAAACCAGAATCGATTTACCCAGTCGTAAGATTTGAGGTTACAAAAAAAATAACATACAGTCGAATTGAGAACCTCCTCCTTTTTTCAACCGACTTCCAAAAAAGGAGGTTTTCTATTGCATTATTTTTGAAGTCACGCGTTTGCAAGCGTCAACTAGTCAGAAAAAAATACTTACTTCGTTGGTTATAACTACAGGTACTGTCGCATCTACTTCTGGTCCTATGTACTGCAAAGAAAATAATATAAACACATCCAACATTTACACAAACAAGTTAAAAATATGGCAAAAATTTGCCATATATTTTAGAGTTTTCGAAAGTTTTTAACATCACTTTAGAGGTCTTTGACCATGCTGAGTTGATTGCAGCTGGTTTAGTCTCTATTCTATCTAACTTCTACCTAACTATTACCGTTCTCGATTTGACCTCGTTCTTACCTTGACCTTGAGATTAGAGGTCAAAGGTCAAGTTCATTTTAGAGGTCTATGACCATGCTGAGTCGATTGGCGTTTACCGTTCTCAAGTTGAAAGTAGTTCACGGACGGACGGACGGACGGACATTACTGTCGTATAAGAGATTTTCGTTTCGAAAACTCTAAAACACGACTTCCAATTACCGGAATGGGACCAAATTCAAATGGGATCACACGGAAAGAAACTTTTAATTAAAAAAAAATCAACATCAGTCGGAAGATGCTTACTTGGTACATACACACATATCACGCCTATATCCCCGAAGGGGTAGGCAGAAGTGAATTACACACCCACAATTTACCAGTATTTTTAGTCCCACGTAATAGGGGGCAAGCCTGTTGCCGTCACCGGGCAAATTATTATGTCCAAATGGCCGAATGGATTTAATATAAAGTAGCAGTTATCCTACTAATATTATAAATGCGAAAGTTTGTAAGTATGGATGTTTGTTACTTTTTCACGTAAAAACTACTGAACGGATTTTGATGGAATTTTACAATAATATAGCTTATACATCAGAATAACACATAGGCTACAATTTATAAAGATACGGCGACGGGAACAATAATCACGCGGACGAAGTCGCGGGCGACCACTAGTATTGTAATAAAAAAAAAATTGAAACCAGTTGCCTTGCGATGAAATGTTGATGAAAGGCAACAAAATCTTACGTGCCAGCCGCTATGGCACAGCCAATTAAAGTCCTGGGCGTCTCGGACTATATGTACTCGGTTTACATGGTAACAAACAGAAAAACCGGCCAAGTGCGATTCGCACTCGTGCACGAAGAGTTCCGTACCAATAATCTATATAACTGGCAAAACTAATTACGTCTGTTGTATGGGAGCCCCTTTAAATATTGATTTTATTCTGGTTTTTTAAATTTGTTGTTATAGCGGCAACAGAAATATATCATAATGTAAAAATTTCAATTTTCTAACTATCACGGTTCATGAGATACAGCCCAAGACAGACAGACGGACTGTGAAGTTTCAGTAACAGGGTTCCTGTTTTATCCATTGGGATATGGAACCCTAAAAATATATAACTAATTAAATCCCAAATGTTCGGGTCAAACATCCATCCATCCATACATACATACTCACAAACTTTCGCTTTTATAATATTAGTAGGACAAACATACACAGAAAAATACAAATCTTTCCTCTTTATAATAGTTGTGTAGATAAATCCCAACAACTATACTGACTGGGATCGAACCAACGACAGTTTGAATTGAACTTGACTTGACACCACTAGCCCAATTCCTCTAACATTGCGATCACTATTGTATCAATATCGCGACTTACGGCGTCGCCAGAGCGCCATCTACCAGTAGTTGAGGAATTAACCCCATAATTTTTGCTATTTATATTGTAAAAAATATTCCAGAAAAAGTTAGCATACTTCATCGTAACATAGTAAAAAACAAAGTCGTTTCCGCTGTCTGTCCGTCCGTATGTATGCTTAGATCTTTAAAACTACGCAACGGATTTTGATGCTGTTTTCACTGATAGAGTGGTTCTCGAGGAAGGTTTTAGTATAAAATTTATCAAGCGAGCGAAGCCGATGGCGTCCGCTTATTGCTTATAAAAATATAATCATCGATGTTACTCAGTACTCACGTTAAACTCAGGCGCATCGTATATGATTAAGGTTTGTAGACTCTCTATGCGTGGCTCGAAGGTCGTATAAAGGTCATGTCTGAGCTTGTCTGTGGCTCGCTGACACTCATCCAACATATCGTGTATCTCTTTACTGTCCTCTGCGAAAATATATACGTCAAGGTTCAAAATAAATTATGATGCATCAAGTTAGCCGGTTATATCCAATAAATTTAGTTTTGGAGGGGGAATCATTGAAAATGAAATTTCTAAATTAACGCACACTGCGTGGTGTATTTGTTCCACCATCTTACTGGATAAGATAAAAATAGCAAATAAGAATGAAACAATTCAAAAGAGAAATGTTAAAATAAAAATTAAATTATTGTTAAAAATAAGATATGTACCCAAATGTTAAAATTAAGAATAAAAAAGAGTAGTAAATGTTATAAAAATTGTTCCATTAGTTAGCCAGGCTCTGCCATTGGCAAAGGTGCGTTAAAAAAAATGCATACTAAATATAATATACCCAAACTCAGATACAAACATTATTGTAGATCACACTAATATGTGCTTCGACTCGGGAATCGAACTATACTCGAGGAAACCTACCTTCCATCTTCAATATCTCGGCGTTCAGTTCATTCTCTGTATCTTTCAATCTGTCGTCCAATTTGTACTTCAGCCACGTTTCATTCAATACGTCAACCAAATTGTTTTCCAGGAATCTGTATAATAATTAAATTATATAACTACCCTCGTGCGATTTAGTTTTTTTGCTCGTGCCCAATGCCCAGGGGGAACACATTCATAATTCACTGAGCCTTTTGCCAACTCAGTTGGGGTCGGCTCTCCAATCTAACTGTGATTCGGCTGAACTTCGATATTCTCCGTGAAGCGACTGCCATCTGACCTCCACAACCCATGGGCGATATCAAAGTTCTGTAGTTAGATGGCGAGGATTTTTGATTTAGGGCTCCAACTACCCCTAACGACTGCCATAGATGTTTGTAAGACAACCGGGAACGACGGCTTAACGTGCTCTCTGAGGCACGGAGGGATCTCAATGTCTTAAGAAATGGTCACCCATCCTAAGACCGGCCTGACTCGATGTTGCTTAACCTTTGCAACTTTTAGCAACATCTAGGGGAACACATTACCGGGCTAAAACCGTGATAAGTGATAATATATACTTACTGTTCTAAGGAATAATACGAGGGTGGATTGAAAAGTAATCTGCCTAACCAAGAAAATAAATACATAATAAATTAAATATATTTTTATTTTTCAACGTAATCACCATCAAGTTCAATGCACTTTTGCCATCTTCCCTTCCAAGCATTTAGCCCGTTGAAAAAAAAATATTCTTCCTTAGAGTCAAAATATGCGTCTACTGCTGCTTTGACCTCGTCATTTGTCAAAAATCTTTGACCTCCCAAGTGCTTTTTTAGGTTAGGGAACAGAAAAAAAGTCTGACGGTGCCAGATCAGGTGAATAAGGTGGATGCGGTAACAGTTCAAAGCCACAGTTGTGAATTTCTGCCATTGATTGGACAGATGTGTGAACACGAGCGTTATCTTGATGAAACAGGACTTTTCTTCTGATCATTCCTGGACGTTTTTCTTTTATTTCCTCTCGTAAACGACGTAGTAAGGTGCAGTAATAATCAGAGTTTATAGTCTGACCCCTTTCCAGATAATCAACCATAATCACACCCTTCGAGTCCCAGAATACTGAAGCCATCACCTTACTTGCCGACAAAATATACTTGGCCTTTTTGGGGGGTGGTGGTCCTACTGGTAACCAGGTCTTTTCCACTGTTTTGATTGTTGTTTTGTTTCCGGTGTACAGTAATGACCCCATGTTTCGTCCATAGTAACAAAACGATTCAAAAAATCACATTCATCAGCTTCAAATAACTCCAAACAGTCGCGTGCAATAGTCAATCGCATCCTTTTTTGCTCAACTGAAAGCAGTCGCGGAACCCACCTCGCAGACCTTGTGGAAACCCAACACGTTGACTATTATGTTTTGAGTACGTTCATAAGAGATGCCTATAATCTCGGCTATCTCTCTAATTTTCAATCTGCGGTCTCCCATAATTAAGTCGAGTATTTTTTAACATTTTCTTCAGTAGTGGACGTCGAAGGCCTTCCAGAGCGGGGTTCGTATTTCACACTCTCTGTACCACGCTTGAATTCTGCTATCCATTTTTTGACGGATGAATATGAAAGAGCGCAATCCCCTAATGTACTGACCATATCAGCATGGATGGCTTTTGATGACAGCCCCTTCTTATGGAGGTACTTAATGACGGCACGCTGCTCGATTTGCTCCATTTGCGGAAATGATGTCAGATTGCTTTGTTAATAAATTTATAAAATTAAAACTAATTATCGCACACGTTTCAAACTTCACACAATTAACAGGTCTGAACTGAACTAAATAATGTGGGTAGATTTGATTTTTAGAACTAAATGGATCAGTGTTAGGCCGACTACTTTTCAATCCACCCTCGTAGTACTAAATAATAGGGTTGTTTTGGATGAAGACTTTTCGATATAATGCATCTGCCAGCTAAAGTCCTGGGGGGGGGTTTGTTTTTCAGAGATTGGCCGGTACAGGTAGACAGATGAACACAATTTAGTTTATATAGTATAATATTGGATTTATTGTTAATTAAATTTTAATAATTACTTGTTATTATGTATAAAGGCTTAAGAATTAGAGGTAGGCCAAAGAAAAGATGGATGGAATGTGTGAAAGCGGATATGACAAGGAGAGGAGTGGCTGAAGAGATGACATCTGACAGGGATGTGTGGAGGAGAAAGACTTGTTGCGCCGACCCCAAATAAATGGGGATAAGGGCAGGTATTATTTTTTGTATTAAATCACGTTCCCACAAACAAACTGTGAAAACACATTTTTTTGATTTTAACTTTAACTTTAACTTACACAGCCTCTTTTATCCCAATAATATCCTTGGGCTGATGGCCTCCGAGGTCCTCGTCTTCAGACTCCGAGTCCAAAACTTCCACTAAGTCTTGAGGCTTAGTACTCATTTCTAGTTCTAGTAGTGGATTAAAGTTCTTGATACTTTCGACTAGATTCTGTGGAATAGAATAAAATTGTAAAAATATACCGAAACATAGTTATTTAAAATGGGAAACTTATTGGTGAGACTTCACTGTCCGTCCGTCCGTCTATCTTGGGCTCTATCTCATGAATATAATTTATGCTTTCGATTGTCGGTACTTGGTGGAATTTATAGTAATACATTTTTGGAAAAAAACTCACTTGTACACCATTCCACAAATAGAAGATAAAAATTTCCCATTTTTTTGGGTAAATTTATAATACGGTTATCTAGATACACACACATTTTATTCATTTAAAAATGTATAGTGGGTACTCAGTACAATGTCATAATGGTGTTCTAAAAGTAAAAATAAATAATAGTAGTAGAAAATGTGTTTCAAAAGTGAATTATGTGTGTAGATTGAGTATGAGTGAACACCTCTGATGATGCCATAAGGCGAAACCGGGTTACAGAAATAGGGTCTCAGGGTCTCGGGAATCAGGGTTTACAGAAAATAAAATATGTGTGGAATGAAACAACAACAATAAATAAACCGTAATAGTTAGAAAGTTGGAAATTTCACAGATTCAATGATGTATTTCTGTTGCTATAACAACAAATACTAAAAAACCGAATATAACAAATATTTAAGGGGGCTCTCATACAACAAAAGTGATTTTGCCGTTTTAATGCACTTGGCTGGCTTTTTATTCGTTTATAATATCACTAAATATACATTAACAGCCAGTAAAATCTCACATAAGTCCTTGCCAGCACAGCATCAGCACATGGCCTGCAGACGGCAGCCCTTCGTTTCTTCCCACACTCGTAGTACGCGGCCGTGGCTCGGTCCGCTACTAACAACTCTGTAGAATCACTTGTACATCCACTATTGATACATTTCTTGGCCTTTTTGTTGGGTTTCTGAGGTGCTATGGGACAAATCGTTCATTAAATGACATAAGGCCAACGAAACAAAAGATAGTTTGTCAACAAACGGACCGTTACTGAGTTACATTGCGATAGCGAGCGATTATTATCACTGTCCTTATCACTCGTATCCAGTAATGACGTAAGTTGGTGGACGAGAGCTGTCGTTGCGTGTTTCATGGTACAAGTCGACATTTAGAACCGTAGTTGTCAACCATTTGTCAACATGATAATAATAGACAGTTCTGTCATAAATACGTCTGATTCGGACTCTTCCAACGAATCCTCCATGTCTAATACAGACGACAGCGATTAGAATAGGGAATTATACAAGAAAAAAATAATTTTAAACCCCCGAAGCTTTGTTTACAATTGTGTGGGCTTTTATGGGGGTTGTAAGTTCCCCAAGACCCGCACTTAGCGAAGTTGTAAGGTTGCTCCTTGTACGGTTATTGTGGACCGGACAGGTAGCTTAGAAGTGTCAGGCTTATCCCGTCAGATTCACTGCTAATCACCATATAGGGGAGTGGTCGACCCACAATTATATTAGCACTGAGGGATAAGCCTGTGTGAATGAAACGAGGAAGATACTCAATTAACATTAATTTATTTATCGATTCTTAAAGTATTTATATAGTTAATTAACGTGAGTCAGCAGACTCACGCTAGATTAAGCGGGGATATGTTATAAAACATAATCCGTCAGAATCACGTATGTGTAATATGTTTCCGTGAAGGTAAGAATCACGTACCTACCTAAAAATAGTGCAACTATCCCTATCCTCTGGCTTTGCCTTGGTTGTTAATAATTTCCTACAACTATCTTATAATCCTTATACAATACACAGGAAAATTACTGTATGAGCTTTCTTGGCTCGTACAACAATTTTTCTCTCGTCTCCGTGGCTTTACTTTAGCAGTGTGCAGACATAATCGACAAGTAAAATACTGTAATATAACAACTGTCCTACCTGTTAGAATTTCGGTTTGAATTACAGAGTGGTTATGAATTTTCTATAGTGGGACCAAGAAAATAACTAGCAAAATGTGGGTGTGTAATGCACCTCTGCCTACCCCTTCGGGGATATAGGCGTTGTTATACTATTTACCTGCGGTCGGGGGTTCCTCCTCATCAGAATCTAAACTGAATATTTCCAAAGTGAGCTTAGTTTTTGGCGACGATGTTTTGTTCTTTTCCTTTTTCTGTAAGTTAAAATAAATATCTGTACAGAAAATTATTAAATACTAGCAGGCTAGCCACGTGATATAGCTTGTTGTAGCATGTTCCCATATCCCAAGGGAACATGTGGCGTGTTGGCAAGCTAAACGCAGCACCTCTGACGAGACGTCTATATCATACGAGAAGGCGGTTCTAGTCCCTTCTACAAGCTTCTACCAGTTTCCATCTGCGCATACGTCATAAGCCACACCTCCTTTTAATTGAACTAGCCAACTAGGTATAAGCGAGATAATTATAAGGACTGCAAATGTATGAAGTACAAATACATAGGTATACATGGGGCACACTAAAAGATTTGCACTTCTAGCTAATCGGAACTATTTGAATTACGAATGTTATATTTTTTTTAACGTTGCAACCTTCTTAGTAATAAAAAAAACAATAGGCGGGAAATCATTTGTCAATTGTTTTTTATCACACATCAAAGTTCTACGTATGCAACGAAAATGGAATTAAGTCGAAAAGATTTTAAAACGATGATTTTTTATGATTTTAAAAGTTCTCTCTCTCCGCAAGACTGTGCCGCTCATCTTCAAAATGCTTTTGGGAGAGAAGCACCTTGTTTGAGCACCGTGAGGCGATGGTTTGCTGAATTTGAGAGAGGTCCAGTTTCTTTATATGACGAATTTCGTGAAGGGCGGCCTTCAACTGCCGTCAAAGAAAATAATGTGGCTACTGTTAAGCGGTTAATTGAAGAAAACCCGCGGATTACCTATGAGACAATTAGAGGACTATTGGTATGAGTCAAATCCAGAAAATTTTACACGAAGAATTGAAAATTCGGAAACTTTGTTGTCACAGGAGACGAAACTGGGATTTATTGTTTTGAACCCGAAAAAAAACAGCAGTCTTGTGAATAATGGGTGTTTCAAAATGAGAACAAGCCAACAAAAGTGAGGCAGGCGAGAAACATTGGTAAAAAAATGATTGCGTTTTGTTTCTCAGCTACGGGTCCCATCTGTACAATTCCACTTGAAGATCAAAAGAGTGTTAATGCAGAGTGGTATTCTACCATTTGTTTACCCAGGGTGTTAGAAAAAGTTCGCGAAAGACGACCCAAAAGCCGCGTTCTCTTACATCATGACAACGCTTCTTCACACACGGTCAACAAAACAAAGTCATTTTTAGCTTCCGAAAAAGTACAACTCGTCACCCATCCTCCGCATAGCCCCGACCTAGCACCCTGTGATTTCTGTATTTTCCCCAAAATCAAAGATTTGATGAGAGGTTTCACTTTTACCAACTCCGAAGAGGCAGTGATAGCGTTCAATCAGCACGTAGAAAACATGCCTTCAGATCTGTGGTCCTCCTGTTTTAAAAAATGGTTGGATCGCATAAAAAAATGTTTAAAATGTAAAGGAGAGTATTTTGAAAGGCAATAAACATAATATTTTGGTTTTAACATATTGTTTTTTTAAGTTACTTTTAGTGTGACCTAGTATACTCGTTCTTTTGTTTAGATCCACGCCCAATTAAACCTGTTTGTATTAAGTCGGGGATATACTTGTATGATATAAATACGAATACATTTCGATAATAAAACCAATACTGTTACTACAATCGTTTCAATACGTCCCAACAACCACTTCGAACACATAACCGGGATAAAAAGTATTAGCACTCGGGGATAATGTAGCTACATATTAGTGAAAGAATTTTCTAAAACGGTTCAGTGGTTACGGAGTCTATTCAATGTGAACATACAATCAAATCTTTCCTCTTTATAATATTAGTATTTCTTTTTTAATAATAAACCCTTTATTTCCCCAAAAATAAGAAGTCCTTAACAAAAATTACAAAAACTTAAAAGACTAGATACAAACATTGATAAATAAAACAAATGAATCCTTTATCTAAAATTCTTGGGGACTGGTGGCTAAACTAGATACTATTTAGTATCTGTATTTATAGGTCACCAGGGTCACGCATAGTACACAAAAAATGGCTTAAATTTAACTCATTAATAAGAAAAAGAAAAATAATAATAAATTAATGACTATGCTATGAGTTCTATTACACAAAGCAGAAATATTTAAAACATAATTAAGTAGATACTAATTTTAAACCCGTAAAAGGTTCTCCGTGCAACTGTAATCCAGGCGAAGTAACCAATTTGTAAGCACTCTTTTGCATTGAAATTTTGGCAATGGGTATATGTTTAAAAATTTATTTGCTATATTATAAAACCTTGGACCCAGTACATGGTATAGATGTATACAATGTAAAATCCTACCTTAGCTTCTGGTATGACCAATGTTTGTTCCGAAGTACTAGCCGTCTTAATTGTCACCTCGCTGGTGTTCAGTCTTGCCTGCGATAAAAAAAATCTCCTTCTTAATCTTCCCCTATATAATTCCCCTTCCTAATCATAAAACAATGTAAGAATTGTTTTAAGTGCTTACGTATATCAAGTTGAGTGGAAAAAACATTAGAAATAATATTTAATCTTTTTTCCCCCATCTACCCCCGAATCCAAAAAAGATCACTATGAAAAGTTTGTATTAAACGAAGGAACACTTATGCCAAGTTTCGTGAAGACCAGATAAAAGCCCGGAACACACAGACAGACAGACAGACAAAACAAAATTATCCAATCTTGAAATGTACACACTTCGCTCACTCGGTTACATAGGTAGGAATGCACTTTTGAACTTTAACACACACACACATCACGCCTATATCCGAAGAGGTAAGCAGAGGTGCATTATACACCCACAATATGCGAGTATTTTTAGCCCCACGTAATAGAGGGCAAGCCTATTGCCGTATCCGGGCACATTTATAATGGGTTATGTCCAAAATAGTTGAATGAAATTAATAAAAAGTAGCAGCTTCATTGTCATTTTGAAAAAAGTACGAAACCCGTTATGAAATTTTGATGAAAGGCAACAACATCTTACGTGCTAGCCGCTATGGCACAGCCAATTAAAGTCCTGGGCGTCTCTGACTATGGGCGTCTAAACCTTGACAGTACATACAAAGTGTCACTGTCTCTCTCACTGTCACTAGATATTATAAAACGATGTCGCTTCCGTCCGTATGTATGCTTAGATCTTTAAAACTACGCAACGGATTTTGATGCGGTTTTCACCAAGAGTGGTTCTCGAGGAAGGTTTTTGTTTATATAATTTGTCAGCGGGTAAAGCCACGGGCGTCCGCTAGTATAATATAATATAATAATAATAAATATTTTTGGACACAACACATTCTCACACAACGTCATCTAGCCCAAACTAAGCTATAAGCTTGATGGGGATCTAGACAACTGATAAACATGCTTATATATTTCTAAATACATACATTTTATACATAGAAAATATCTAAACTCCGAAACAAACATTAGTGGATCGCACAAATTATTTGATTCGACCCGGAATCGAACCTGGGACCTCAGGGACGGCAGTTGCATACTCATACCACTGCACCACCGAGGCAGTCATACAAATAAAGTTCAATATACTCACAAGTTTCTGTGGAGGAGGTTTCGGCACACCACTTATAACAACTTCGCCTTCCTTAGTTGTAATCTGTGAGGTATTACTTCCCGTACCGGATGTAGACATGATATCTATCCCGGTGGGAATGTTCACTGACGTCATGGATCCCGTGGGGACACTGGGATGTTCTGAAGCCACAAGATTTTTGTTGGGAGTGGATTCTGATTCTTTCTCGACTTCCAAGACATCTACAAGCAGAATAGAAAAATAAATATATGGTTTTTTTTATACAGAGTCATAGGATCTAGATGACTGATAAACATATTAACATACTTTTTAATAATAAATATTTCAAAAACAAGTTGTCCACAAACAGACCGATGAATTTAATTGCGATTATCTATACTAATATAACTAATATTATAAAACAGAAGAATTTGTCTGTTTGTTTGTTTATTTGTTTGTTTGAACGCGCTAATCTCAGGAAGTACTGGTTCGATGTGAAAAATTCTTTTTTTATTGAGAAGTACATTTATCGAGGAAGGCTATAGGCTATATAACATCCCGCTAAGATCAATAGGGGGGGGGGGGTTATCCAAGGCAATTGGGAAGGTGAGTCCACGGTCAATAAGACAGTGAACAGCTGGACCAAAAGATTGGAGAACTCCTATTCTCAGCACATATCCAATGCTAAGTCTGGTGAATGGCTAGATCCCCAAAGCAAGGCTAGGCTTCCTTCCCGCGGTGCCGCCTGTTATTGGTCTGATTCCATAAGAAACAGACGCAACCAATAATCTATAGCCGAAAATTCTATATCCCTATCCAAACCGTCCCCTCCTATCCAAACATACCATCCCTCCCCATACCCGATTCCATACCTTCCCTCCCATCCCACACCCTCCACCCAGTTCCCGATCCAGCTAACCGGCAACCCCGGTAACAACAATTATGAAAGCGACTGATAAAAAAAGAACTACCCCAGGAGTAGTGGTTCGGGCTGCCCCTCGTATTCTCGGGGACGACCTGACAAACATGTCGATTGGGGAGAATCAAATAGAGAAGAAAAATGGCGAGTGGGTGACCAAATCCAAATGGAGGCGGAACAAGGCTCGCAAGAAAAAAGCAGAAGCAACCCAGAACCAGACCGAACCCAGAGGTGAGTCGACCAGAACGGAACCGACAGCACCACAGGGAGGGGAAGGCTACAGGGCCCAGAAGATGAAGAGGCAGGGCACAGGCCCCGGAGAAAAATCCCAGCAGCTTCCACCGAAACGCCGGAAACACGCCACCAAGGCCGAGGAACCCTGGAGGTCAGCGGCAGCCCAAAGTGACCTGGCGGTCACTGTACAGCGGGAGGACGGAGTGGCGGTGGACGAGGCCACAGCTGCTGGGATTATTATTATTATTTCGTTTATTCCTTTACATTTTTATTTTATACATTTTTAAATACATTTATAAAAAAAACAAATACATTTAAAAATATAAAAAATAGTGACCCACCAGTAGCGGAGACGGACCCAAACTACCGGCGGTGGAGGCTAGAGACTAAGAAACCTCCTAACAATACGGCACGTGTCGAGGATAACAGCCTTCTGAATCTGACTCTTGATCCAATAATCTAACGAGAGTCTCTTGAGATGTTGATCGAGACTCTTCGCTATTAATCCGTTTGCCGAAACGACCACCGGGACAATGATCGTCGAGTCTACGTCCCACATGGCGGTTATCTCGAAGGACAGATCAAGGTATTTACTAAGTTTGTCCTTCTCTGCCTTCACGAGATTTTCGTCATGCGGGACGGCGATATCGACGAGCACTGCCCGACGCTGGGTCCGATCAACCAACACGATATCGGGCCTATTGGCAACAATAGTCCTGTCCGTGATGATTGATCGGTCCCAGTAGAGCAATGCACGACCATTCTCAAGAACTGGCACTGGTGTGTACCTACTTATAGTACGGTACTTCAAACTCAATAAGGCCATATTGAAGAGCAAGTTGCTGGTGGACGATCCTGGCTACTTGATTGTGCCTATGCAAGTACTCGGTGTTAGCAAGATACGAACAACCGGAAATAATATGGCGAAGTGATTCACCAGGACGGTGGCATGCTCGACAAATGTCGACCGTACCGTCCTTCATGATGTATTTCCGATAGTTGTTCGTCTTGATAACCTCATCTGCAATTGCACAGGCAAAACCTTCAGTTTCCCCAAAGAGGTCCCCAAAACGCAGCCAGTTCACCGAAGCGAGCAGGTCTACGTCGGGTCCTGTTAAGACCCGGTAGAACCGCCCGTGTAGCTCCTTACTCTTCCATACGTCCCTACGGTCTTCAGTACCTAGCACCTTTGGTTTACGCCAGTTCTCGTTAGCCAAGGAAAGAGGTGTCAGGCCCTTGTCAACCATCACGACATCGCAATAAATGTCACACCCGTTCTGTAGAAAGTAATCTCTCAGACTGCACACTTCACGGTTGTGGAGGTTCTTGGCATTCAAAAAGCCTCGACCCCCCCACTTCCGCGGAATGTACAGTCTCATGACAGAAGATCGTGGGTGTAACATTCGATGCAATGTCAGTTGTTGACGGACTCGCCTATCCAGGGCGTCTAGTTCCGTTAGAGTCCACCTAAGTATGCCAAAGGAGTATAACAATAAAGGTATCACCCAACCGTTGAAAGCCCGCATTTTGTTACCACCGGACAAAGAACTGTTAAGAACTTTTGTCAGGCGGCCAAAAAAACGGTCTTTCACCGATTTCTTAATATCTTCTACCGCTATACCCAATGACTCTGACATACCTAGGTATTTGTATGTTTCGGTCTCGGAGAGAGATCTGAGGGTTATTATCTCAGAAAGTTGTAGATTCGGTGAATTTACAACCTTCCACCGCTGTACATGCATAACCGCACACTTATCAACACCGAACTCCATCTTAATGGCATTACTAAAAACTTCCGTAGTTTTTAATAATGTCACTAAATCTTGGTGCTTCAGTGTGAACAGTTTGAGGTCATCCATATACATCAGGTGAGAAATAACCTCACCCCCTCTACGAAACCGGTAGCCTAGCCCTGAATCCTTAAGCAATGTGCTAAGTGGATTCAGTGCTAAACAAAACCATAATGGACTCAAACTGTCGCCCTGGAATATACCACGCTCAATCCTTATCAAGCCATGCGGATCAGAGGCATACCCACCACTACCTGGTTGACGAAGGACTGTGGTCCACCGCCCCATACATGAGACTAAGAAGGATTTAAGAGTCGGATTAATTTTATACAACTCTAAAATCCTCCCCAGCCATGAATGAGGCACCGAATCATAGGCCTTCTTGTAGTCAATCCAGGCAGTAGAGAGGGCGCCCCTACTCCGCTTGACTTGTTGGCTAATGGCCATATCAATGAGGAGTAGCTCCTTAGTACCACGAGACCCAGCCCTACATCCATTCTGAGCGTTATCTAAGATATTATTAGAATTATCTATAGATATTATTATCTATTCTGAGAAATAAAATAAACTCACACATATTAATGTGTGAGTTTATTTTATTTCTCAGAATAGATGTAAGGAGCTTGTAGATGGTAGGTAAGCAAGTGATGGGTCTATAGTTTTTAGGTTCCGTGGTACTACCTGATTTATGGAGCAGGAAGGTGATGCCAGTGGTCATGAAAGCGGGTAAAGAACTAGACTCAAGGGCTTCTTGATACTGTGTTGCCAAGCGTTCATGCGAGCTCTGAACCCACTTTATCCAAAAGTTGTGCAATCCATCCGGCCCAGGACTTTTCCAGTTCGGGGCCGTACGAATTGCACAACTAACGTCTTCGGAGTCTATGGTAATAGACTCCATGGGTTCGATGGTACTGCATTCACGCTCGACGACACGGATCCAGTCGCCCTCCGAATGTTCGACGGGCATTATATTATTATTTCGTTTATTCATTAACATTCTTATTTTATACATTTTTAAATAGATTTATAAAAAACACAAATACATTTAAAAATATAAAAAATAGTGACCCACCAGTAGCGGAGTAGGACCCAAACTACCGGCGGTGGAGGCTACAGACTGAGAAACCTCCTAACAATACGGCACGTGTCGAGGATAACAGCCTTCTGAATCTGACTCTTGATCCAACAATCTAACGAGAGTGTCTTGAGATGTTGGTCGAGACTCTTCGCTATTAATCCGTTAGCCGAAATGACCATCGGCACAATGATCGTCGAGTCTACGTCCCACATGGCGGTTATCTCGAAGGACAGATCAAGGTACTTGCTAAGTTTGTCCTTCTCTGCCTTCACGAGATTCTCGTCATGCGGGACGGCGACATCGACGAGCACTGCCCGACGCTGGGTCCGATCAACCAACACGATATCAGGCCTATTGGCAACAATAGTCCTGTCCGTGATGATTGATCGGTCCCAGTAGAGCAACGCACGACCATTCTCGAGAATTGGCATTGGCATATTATAAGTACACACTTATAATATGGTACCTCGAACTCAATAAGGCCGTATTGAAGAGCAAGTTGCTGATGGATGATCCTGGCTACTTGATTGTGCCTATGCAAGTACTCGCTGTTAGCAAGATACGAACAACCGGAAATAATGTGGCGAAGTGATTCACCAGGACGGTGGCATGCTCGACAAATGTCGACCGTACCGTCCTTCATGATGTATTTCCGATAGTTGTTCGTCTTAATAACTTCATCTGCAATTGCACAGGCAAAACCTTCAGTTTCCCCAAAGAGGTCACCGAAACGTAGCCAGTTCACCGATGCGGGCAGGTCTACATCGGGTCCTGTTAAGACTCGGTAGAACCGCCCGTGTAGCTCCTTGCTCTTCCATACGTCCTTACGGTCTTCAGTACTAAACACCTTTGGTTTACGCCAGTTCTCGTTAGCCAAGGAAAGAGGTGTCAGGCCCTTGTCAACCATCACAACATCGCAATGAATGCCACACCCATTCTGTAGGAAGTAATTCCTCAGACTGTACACTTCACGGTTATGGAGGTTCTTGGCATTTAAAAATCCTCGACCGCCCAACTTCCGTGGAATGTACAGTCTCATGACAGAAGATCGTGGGTGTAACATTCGATGCAATGTCAGTTGTTGACGGACTCGCCTATCCAGGGCGTCTAGTTCCGTTTGAGTCCACCTAAGTATGCCAAAGGAGTACAACAATAAAGGCATTACCCAACCGTTGAAAGCCCGCATTTTGTTACCGCCGGACAATGATTTTAAATACAATGGATTTCGGATCATCGCTCAAAAGTGTCCGAACTAAAAGAGAAACAAAACGCTAAAAGAGAAACAATCGCGCGCCAGTCTTGATTTTGACAACTGAACGACAACACGTTGCACAATGCCGTACTGTATTGTAAAAACGTGTAAAAACTACGAAAAAAAAGCAAATTGAAGACGGTGTATCATATTTTCAGTAAATAAGCTTTTGTTTTATTATTTGCAATTTATTATTTCACTTAAAATACAGTATTTCGTCGATAATAAATTAAAAGACAAAAGTAAATATTGCAATCCAGTCCAATACCGAAGTACCTATCTGTCTCTTTCGAACTCATCCCTAGCTCAGTAAAAAGAAAGAGACCATTTCATTTTCACTGAATAATGTACTAACAAAATGACCATTCAGATTTATTCGGATTACCGATAGCGATAAAACTATTTGGAACAAAGATTATAGTGGAGACGCCTTGGCTCTTTATGATTTTTTTTTCGTTATATGAACCAACATCTATTTCAGTTTTCCTCGGGATCCAGTACACTGTGCACAATGGAAAAATATTATTGCCCTAGCACGGCGAGAAGAATATTTTGATCCAAAAAATAACAATCTTGTTTGTTCGGCTCATTTTATGGACATAACAAAAAGAGGTCCGATCTTTATGAAACTTGTACAAGAATCCCTTGATTGAATGGAGGAGATAAGCCCAAAAATGTTTTTAATTTTCACAGGGTATCATTGTTTTGTCATAAATATAATTACACATGTCATTTTATTTCGTGTATGTACTGTTATTTTCTTTTTATTTGGATTCTCGGTAATGTATTCCCACGGGAATCGGGGCCGAGATAACTATATCTCGCGGGCGGAGTCACGGTGATCAGCTAGTAGCCAATCATTTCGTATCCCAAAAATTAACCATAAGATAAAAATAAATTAATGATGCGCAGTTTTAGCAACTAATTCAGTCACTTGAAACACGGCTATCTTGTAGTAGACGTAGCGACATAGCGTTATGAAAATAGTAATGAAAGCGGAAGAACTTTGACACCCGCAAGAAGTTTGGCATTTATAATATTATAATTAGTTAAATTCATTAATTCCCTTTTTGTTATTCATACACTACAGTTACTTATTATGAAACTGACTCGAAAAAAAAAATCTTTGTCAGTCGTTAATTAGTTTTTCAGCTTATTTCGTCTAACATAAACAAGTAATTACAATTTATAAGATTATGGAATTTATTGTAGTCTTACATTAATTATTACGCCTACGTAGGTACATATCATGGAATCCTTAAAAGACTTTAACAAAATAAACCTACTCCATTGTTTCTATGTTCACGTAGTTCAAGTATAAGCTGCATAAGGTGAATTAGTCAGGCGGACAGATAGAAGCTACGTAATGCGATAAATTAGTGCAAACAAAAGTGAACACTATTCCGTTGAATCAAGGTTTAAATTTTAATATGAAATTTGTTTATATCTATGTATGCCTATGTATAATGTATAGGTCGACTCGGGACATTATTTTCTTGCGATTTGTTCTAGATCCTATGTCCGTTGTATTATAAGGTCTTTGCCGCCGGACAAAAAACTGTTAAGAACTTTTGTCAGGCGGCCTAAAAAACGTTCTTTCACCGATTTCTTAATGTCCTCTACCGCTATACCCAATTACTCTGACATACCTAGGTATCTGTATGTTTCGGTCTCGGAGAGAGATCTGAGAGTTATTATCTCAGAAAGTTGTAAATTCGGTGAATTAGCAGGAACAACACATAGAGTAGTGGCAAAAAGAGGCTTCCCCCAAGGGGGATGCCTATCCCCACTACTGTGGTGCCTGCTAATAGATGAACTAATAAAGAAAATTAACGGGATGCACATATATACGCAAGTCTACTCTGATGACGGCGTGCTCCTGATTACAGGAAAAGTCCTCAGCGTAATGTGTGAAATCATGAACAGAGGGCTAAAAGAAGCGTTAGTATGGTGCAGGAGTAAAGGTCTCGACCTGAACCCCGACAAAACTAAACTAGTTTTGTTCACCAACAAGAGAAAAATAGAAGGTGCTATACCAGTGAGACTGGATAATCACGACCTAGAAAAAGTTAGGGAGGTGAAATATCTAGGCGTAACTCTGGACAACAAGCTAACTTTCAAGACTCATATCAGTAACACATGCACAAAGGCTAAAATGGCAATGATGCAGTGTAAAAGGACAATAGGAAGAACCTGGGGAATAAAACCAGCGGTAGTGTTATGGATATACAAGGCTATAATTTTGCCAAGAATCCTACATGGAGCCCTGGTATGGTGGCACAAGGCTGTCACAGGAGGAAATAAGCGAGAACTAGATAAAGTCCAAAGGTTAGCAGCCCTCATGACCACGGGCGCGATGAGGTCCACACCAACAGCCGCGCTAGAGATCATATTAGGGCTGAACCCCTTGGACTTAGAAATAAAAAGAAAAGCGACCGAACAATGGTTCAAACTCAGAAGCATTGGCCTATGGACCGGAAACTTCATGGACAAAGGTCATGCAAGCATAAGCAAAAACTACGAAGAAAAATTGTCAATGATCCTTTCCAATAATGAACTTATCAGGAAGGAGATAACCTTTGACAAGAAATACAGAATACACATAGGGACACGAGATGAATGGCAGATAGATCCCAGTGATACTATCTGCTATACAGACGGTTCAAGAAAGGAATTGACTAAGCTATCTGGATCGGGAGTGCATATAAAATGCGATGACGGGACAGAAATAGACAAGTCAATACCCCTAGGACGATTTGCAAGCGTCTTTCAGGCCGAGATATATGCCATAAAGGAATGCGTGGAAATAGTGGAACACCTAACCACAACGGGTAAGGTGACCATCTACAGCGATAGCCAGGCTGCACTGAAAGCACTTGACAAAGTGGAGACAACATCAGCAATAGTCAAGGAATGTAAGAAATCATTGGATAGGCTGGCCAAGAACATCGACCTAACGATTGCCTGGGTCCCCGGACACGAGGGTAACACGGGCAATGAGCGGGCCGACGAATTAGCCAGAGAAGGTGCTGACGAAAATTGGTGGGACCGGAGCCCCGGCTGCCCATAGCGCACAAAATCACCAAAGGAGTAATCAGCCACAGAATTAAAGTAGAAACCAATCTACGATGGAGAACCTCGACTGGAATAAGACAGTCGAAGATCTTCATCAAGGGAATGGACAAGAAAAGGACGAGTCACTTCATGAAACTCCCAAGAGGAAACATGAGGCTCGCCATAGAAGTGATAACAGGACACTGTCGACTGAACAGACATCTGACAGTGATAGGAGCAAGAAGCGACCCCAAATGCCCAGAGTGCATGGACAGCGAAGAAACAAGCTTCCACCTGCTGGCTGAATGCCCCATGTACTCACTGATCAGATGGGAAATCCTGGGGTCGGATAGACTGAACGAAGAAGATATAAGTAATCTGAAGGTGGAAGAGATGATAAGATTCATAAAGGGCACAGGAAGGTTCGACGGGGCGCCGTAAGCTGGATCAACCATACTCACCCCAAGGGGAGAACTGGGGAAATGGACGAAATGGCCCGCAAACATCGCTGGTGGATCGTCCGTCCGGTCACCGGCGTCCCCGTTGGAAATAATAATAAGATCAATAGGAGCGGAGCGGCAGAGTGTGAAAAGATGTGAAAAATTATTTCTTTTAAGAACTTCCGTTGCATGCGCTGGCCAAACGGTTAATGTTATGTTAAAATGATGTACTAAAGAATTGTTCCTCTTTAAAAGTTCTAAAAAAAGGTCTTTATCTTTTAAGGTTAACTCACTGTAACATATTTCATGGAAATTAAATTCGTTCTAGAATAATTATTTGCGAAGCTAGATGTTATTACTAGTGACGCGACGGGAACAATGATTTCAAGCGACGGGAAAAACTCCAAAATACCACGTTGACGAAGTCGCGGGCGACCGCTAGTTATCGGAAATTAATTGATTTTATTGTTTTTTAGTATTTTTTGGTATAGCGGCAATAGAAATACATCATCTGTGAAAATTTCAACTTTCACGGTTCATGAGATACAGCGCAAGACAGACGGAAGGACAGCGAAGTCTCAGTAAAAGGTTCCCGTTTAACCCTTTGGATCTCTAAAAACTATAGTACTCACCATCTTCAGAAGAGCTTTCTCCCAATTCAACAATATTGAGTACATTCGCATTCACGGTTGATACGGATAGGGTTTTCAACTTTTTGGGTGATGATTTTGGTGTTATATTAGATTGTGCTGGAATAATATTAAAAAAACATTATTTTTTCTTATAAACCCGCTGCTGTCCACGGCTCCGACCACATGGAATAGATTTTTTAATTCCTAATTCCTAACAGAACACATGGAAACCATCTTCGCGAGAACCAAGCGTTTTAAACGTTCGTTTCTGTGTCGAACGATAGTGGTCTGGAACGCCCTGCCTGCGCACGTGTTTCCTCCCACATATAACTTTGGGTTCTTTGAGCGAAGCGTGAAGAGGCACATTACTGGGTCGTCAAGTTGAGGGCCACTCTCTATAGTATTGTATACTGTGAGAGTCGCCCACAAGCGCCAGACGTCGCCACAGCTTACCGTCAGGCGGGCGGTGTCAATTTGATACGGAACAAAAAATTATCAGAATAAAAAGAAGCCAAGTTACTCATAAGATCAGTGACAGTCTCGTAAAATCAGTCCAGCCGTTACACAGATTAACCAGACCAAACAGATACACAAAAGTATGAAAGTTTTTTTTTTAATACACACCTTGTACATACCACACATACATACCTTGTATTTCCTCAGATTGATCTCCTGGTGTAAGATCAACAATTTTACTGTCTGATTCTAATACCTTGTCTGATTCTGATACCTTTTCTAATACCTTTGGAGATTTTAATACCTTTTCTGATGTTTCTTCCATCGTTTTTTGTATCTCTGTAGTCTTTGGTACGTCATTTGATTTATTTAATTCTTCAATTTTTCCTTCCTTTTCTACTTGTTTTATTTTCTCTGTGGATCTATTTTCGACCGACTTATCTAATAGTAATGTTTGTTTGTCCGTCTGTTTTGTTGATTCACTTTCCTTTGGTTCCTCTTCATCATCAGAAACCTTCACAGTGTCTATTTCTATTAGTTGTTCGATGACGTCATCATTCTGGAAATTATTAGTAGTTGAAAGCATATTATTGATTATAATAAACCCGCGTGATTTAGTTTTCTCGTTTTCAATTATACTACGGGAACAGATTACCGGGATAAAAAGTAGCCTATAGCACCTCAGGGATAATGTGGCTACATATTAGAGAAAGAATTTTCAAAATTAGTTCAGTAGTTAAGGAGAATATTCAATTCAAACAAATAATTAAATCACTCCTCTTTGTAATATTAGTGTAGATTAAACATAAAATTCACTTACGGAAGAAGAACATGGGCTTACTACTGGACGTTCAATAGAATCTTCTTTTTTTGCTGTTTCTTTCTTTTTAATACTTTTTGATTTAATACTATCTTTTTCTTTTATCATTTTTGTTGACTGAATGGCATTTTTCTCTTTTATATCTTTGTCTTTAGTTTTAAGAATATCATCTTTAGATGTTTGAGATGCAGTCTCTTTTTCTTCTGTGGATTTTGAATCAAGAATATTTAATTCTTTTATTTTCTCATTCCCTTTCTCTATATTCACTTTAGAAACAGAATCGGTAGTTGTACAATCTCCATTTGATTCGTCTTTCATATTATCTTCGATATCCAATTCATCAAAGACAAAATCTTCATCACCTTGATTACTTTCCGTTTCATTGTCTTCTATGTCTCTTTCTTCTAAATTTCTTTCTACTCCAACTCTTTCTTCTAAATCTCTTGTGTTTTCTATATCTAATTCTTCTCTTTCTGTTTCTCTAGCTGTTTCGTTGTCTGAATGTTGAGCGTTAGAGTCTTCTGAATGCTCAGATGTTACTTGATTGCTACTTTCTGGAGGAACAAGATTTTTTTTAATGTTATAGCAGTATCTATTTTGCACGGGTGTAATTTTTTTATTCATAAATAAGTCCTTATCAATAAGTCTCAAATCTAATGATGAAATATTTTTTAAATAAGGTCAGTAATTTTAGTTTATTTGATCTGGTTATCACATTGCAATGGTTAAAGAACACCTGGCCAGGCCAATCTTAGACCATTTCTTAAGACATTGAGACCCCTGAGTGCCTCGGAGAGCATGTTAAGTTGTTAAGGGTATTAGAGTCCTGAAAAAAGAGCTTCAATATCGCTTATGGGTTGTAGAGGTCACATGTCAGCCACTCCACGGAAAATATCGATCAGACTTGAACTGGAAAGTCGACCCCGACTGAGTTAGGGAAAAAGGATTGGTATAAAAATGTTTACACTGTTATAAAAATTGTAAAATGATCTGTGTCTGCCTTTTGGGAAATATAGAGAATCTACTCACCATCCTGATCAAAATCCTCATCATCATCTCCGTCTCCATCATCATCATCGTCGTCATCCATCACCCGCCCGGATGACACCGCCAACAGACCGAGGCTGTCAGTCATTTCTGGCACTTCATCTGACGTGTCAGGTGTCATCTTTGGGAAGCACGTCGATGTGGAGGGTTGCGGTTCTATTGGTGGGTCTGAAATTTTGAACAGGTTTAATATACAGTGTAAACTCCATGTAACGTCAATCGATTTAACAACAAACTCCCTGAAGCGTCAAAACCATTTGGCTTTGGTTGCTTTAGCTTGCCGTCCATACAACACTCTATATGGCATTACACCCACTCTCAAAAACGACAATAAGTAATAAAAACAGGCCAATTGCGAGTCAGACCCGCCCACGAAGGGTTCTTCACAAAAGCCAAAAAAAAACACTCCCTTAAATACTTATTTTATTTCATTTGTAGTAAGTATTTGTTGTTATAGCGGCCACAGAAATACATAAACTGAAAATTTCAACTGTCTAACTAATATGGTTCATCAGATACAGCCTGGTGACAGATGGACAGACAGACAGACCTACAGACAGGGGGGGGGAGCTTTAGTAATGGGGTTTCGTTTTAGCCCTTGGGTAACCCTCGTTTTAACCCTAAAAAGATCATCTATCGGATTAATGACTGTTGAATAATAAGGACCAACTTTCGACATAATCCATCACCCGCCCGGATGACTCCACCAACAGACCGAGGCTGTCAGTCATTTCTGGCACTTCATTTGACGAGTCAGGTGTCATCTTTGTGATGGATGTTGATGTGGAGGGCTGCGGTTCTGCAATTGTTGGGGCTGAAATTTATTGCAGAGGTTTAGTAAATTTATAACTAGCTAGCTGATAACCGTGGCTCCGACTTGTACTTGTACTTGTACTTGGGAGCCCCCTTATTTAATATTTATTTAATTCTGTTTTTTAGTATTTATTGTTATAATGGCATCATAAATACATCATCTTTGAAAATTTAAACTTTCTAACTATCACGGTTCATGAGATACAGCCTGGAGACAGACAGACAGTGAAGTTTCATTAAAAGGGTTCCTGTTGTAAAACAGAAACCGTTTGGGTACAGAACCCTAATTATAGAAAATACTGAAAAATAATAGCCATGTGTTCAGAATTTACTTTCCTATCTACTATTATCACAACCGTTTATTTATTGCTACCTTTTGTGTTCAAATTCGACGAAATAATCGTTTGGTCACTTAATGTTTAATTAGTACAGTATAGGGATGTCATACAAACATCCATGGCAGTAGTTAATGTAGTGTCCAGTAGCAAAAATTAAAAGTGTAAAAGCCTTACCCTTAGTAGCAATAGGCTCTGTATGGATATGAGAAGATTCTTTCTCCAACACCTCTTCTTTCCCATTGATAACTTCACAAATATTTTCTGTACTCTTTATATCTCCCACTATATCTTTATTAATAGTCTCTGTCTCATTTTCTACTCTCTTATCTTCTTCAACTGAAGCCTCTATATCTTTCTCTACACTCTTATTGATATCTTCATTTACTGAATCATTATTAGGTTCACTGTCTTTTACTAACTCTTTATTTTCTTCCTCACCTAGTAAACTCTCATTTGGACTATCCAAGACATTGTCTATGTCAATCAGCTCTTGACTAGGAATTTCTATCATAACATCTGGTTTGTTTAAGCTACGATTTTCTATATACTGTGTTATGGAACTGTGTGCTGTGTCAACCTCCATGGTTAAGCTGAATTCCTGACTGTTGCTACTTAAGGTTTCAATTAAGTTATCTATAGATTCAGTAGTTGCTTCCTTTTTATCATCTTCCATTGGTAAAGAATCTATAGATTTCAATTTATCATCTCCTTCACTCAATTTACTTTCTTGGGTATCATCATTTAAGGTTTCAATTAATTTGTCTATTAATTCAGTAGTTGCTTGGTTCTTATCAACATCCATTGAATCTTGAGATTCATCATCTTTGAGTAATTCATCCTCATCATATACTTCAGGGGTAGCCATTATATGAATTTTAGACGGTTTTGTAGTGTCTTCAGGATCTTCTTCAAGTTCAGCGTCTTTAATTTCAACATCTGATGTAATTTGTTTAGAAATATTTTCAGTTTCAGCGTCTTTAATTTCAACATCTGATGTAATTTGTTTAGAAATATTTTCAGTAAGTTTAATATTGATTTCTGAGACTCCTTGAGCTCCAATAGATGGTGATTCATTTACAATTTTTTGTACATTCATCATAGTAGAATCATTTTTTGGTGTATTGTCATAGTTTTTGGGACCATCACAACTCTCTGCTTCTTTATCAAGATTAATACTATTCCCATCATCTTCATCCCACCGTAATTCCAAATTTTCCTCATCATCTGCATCACTATTATTTTTTATAGCAATATCCTCAATCACAGGAATACAATCACCACTGGCTTTGGTTGACTCTAAAGCAGATGGAGGTTCCTCTGCTGATTTACCTGAGTCGTTATGTAAAAGGTTTACATATTCACCGGTTTCATTATTAGTCTGCGGTGGAGGCACTGGAGTAGTCCCCTCAAATATCTTCACAGCAAAATTATCATCACTAACAATAAGTTTATTGCTGGAACTATTACTACTTTGCACGAGATCTTCATTTAATATGTCATCTTTATCTTTGCTGCTTATTAAATCATCCGTTGCACTCATAGTAAAGTTATATTTGTTGTTTATTCGGCAAAGTCAATTCTTAAAACAACTTTCAAACACGATGTAACGCTCTGAAATGTTCATGTACCTATACAGTATATCTTCTGGTTAACTTATTTTACATGAAATTCAAAATTAATAAAACTACTATACTTACATATACATACAGTGTTCGTTTTAAAATTGTTATTTTTTTAGTTTAATTTAAATATATTTACATCTATTTATCAATTCACGCGGAGGGCGTCGAATAGGGTCGAACGAAAACAGTAGTCGCACAGCGGACAGAATACAGATAGCATTGATTGCAAATGCAACAAAATTCAACAAATTGTCAAGTTAATCAAACAACTGTCAAATTGTCATTTTTGAATGAACGAGTAGGTATCTCAGTATAGTATACGAATGAGAATTTCGTGAGGTTACAAAAATTCTTTCTATTATCTGTATCTTGTATCGTCTGTGGTAAAATTCAATCCCTTGTCGTAAACCACATATTTTGAACATTTGTTTTACTTCTTTCTCGCTTTATCAAGCAAAATATCTAATTTGAAAGAAAGAGAAAGTATTTTTTAGTGAGCTTAAGCTTATATAATACATTCATGAAAACTGAAACGCACATATAAATATTTTGTTTGCTTTGATTGATTGCCGATTTCCCTTGAAATTGCAAATTCAGCAAAATTATGTGAAAATCCTTATTAATATTTGTGCTAGTATTTCTTTGACGCGTCTTAAATTTTTATTAGACTACCAATTATATTATAAACAAGCACCACACAGTCTTCGAAATTTCAAATGTAACAACTGCTAATTATATCGATATCTGCTAATTTATTGGTTTTCACAGCTGTTGGGCTAATAATTAACGTTATCATTCCAATTTGACGAGTTTGGAAGGACGTTGAAGCGTGAAATCTGTCTAGTAAAGCTATTTAGAAAGAGGAATCCTTTACATCATCATGAACAGCAACAATATTTGGTCTCCTCGTGTTATGGTTGGAGCGGCTATAGTCGGTATCGTTGGAGCCGCTGGGGTTTTCATATACGAACAAATATACGCTGAAAAACGAAGATCCATGTTAGGTTAGTACATTGTAAATTACGTTCATACGTTTTGATTTCAAAAGTTGCTTGCGTAGATCTAAATAATGAGCTCACATGAAACAAAAACTCTCGTGGACTTTGATATTTAAATTTAATTATTGAATCATGTGTGAAAGGGTAGGCAGAGGCATAATATTCACCCACTTTCCTCAACTACATTTTCTGGTTTATGTGTGAACCTAATGCCTAGACAATGTACAATGCACTATATTATATAAGTCAGGATAACATCTGTTGGGCATCTGTCATCATCTCATATAAAAAAACAGATATTCGTAATAAAACTAAAATAACTGATGCTCTCTAGTACTGCTTAAAACAAAAGTGGAATTGGGCAGGACATGTAGCCCGATACCAAGAGAAGCCATGGACTTACCAAACAACAAAATGGAATGGCACTAGGGATGGTCAAACTCATCCTTCAGATGTGACATACACCACGCATTATGACATTTGAACAGGATATGGCCTATACAATTTGTATGGTAGCAAACACACTGGTCATTTATCACGCTGTCTTACGCGTCACCGCGCCAGATTCGCGTGTTCCCATTCTATCCCAAGCGTACGACGCTGTCACACACGTTTAAAGTGTCATAGCACATAGATAATGTAAACGTTAGACGTCGTAAGACTTAGGACCAGTGTGTCGCTGTTTCCCATGTCGCGTGACATACTTCGTATGTGAAAGACCAGTGTGTTTTAAGCTCCAGAGGGCAAAAGAAACGATGGGCTGATGACATAACAAGCAAAAGAGGAAAGGATTGGGATACTATGGACAGGGAAAGGTGGAAAGGTATGAAGGAGACTTCAACCCAAGGGGGCTACATGACAAACTATGAACTATCAGCATTTTGATTCTTGAATAAATTCACTATCATAAATTAACTGTTGTGTAGATAAATAAAGCTGTAAATAAATAAAACATGGTTGACTAGTAATATTACGTATTCTACAATTCATGATGAACAAATACACTTGTACTCTGTTCTTTACTTGTAATAGTGTACAAGCATATTGTTTATCACCTGTCTATCTATTTTGTTTGTCTTGCTTAAACTCAAAAACAACTGGATCCATGAACTTCCACAAATATTTAGAGACTAAAGTTAGCCTTCTGGTCTTGAAATATTCAGTTTAGGGAAGGTTTAAAATATAAAGTTCACTGGCACAGCTAATACATATGGGTTCTACTACTATATTCTACCATTCTTTCAGTGCGAGAAGTAGCCAAACTGGATAAACAAGTTGCCACAATGAGAACAGAACTTGAAGCTCTTAGAGAATTACAGAAAGAAACGTAAGTTAACATGTCTATAATGCGCACGACGGCAGTAGGATGGAATCTTCTCACAATAACTGCTTTGTGACGTCATTAATCGCTAAAAAGTACTGATATAATAATGTTATCTATACTTTTTACGAGTTGCACAAATACCTGGAAATGCCTACCATAAAGGAGGAAATAGAATGTAGCTGTAAATCCTACAGAGAAAAGATATTGTCACATATCAATGTGACAATTCAATATGTAGTGACAATAGGCTTGTGTCCCAAATTTCAAAAATTGATTAAATCTGTAGTTTTGAATCTATATAGTCACAATAATGTATTATTTTGATTTAAAACAAACATTTACATAGTTTATATTGCGATCTAAAGAATGTATTTAAATTGGTAACGAAAACGCTCCAATCTGTCATGGCGCCTTGGGTGATGTCTGTCACACATTGCGAAACAAATCAAAATGTGTTTGACGAAGCTATCCTGACCAAAAACGAACGAAGTTCGCTGCAGCGATTAAGCCATAAATTAGTCGTCTAATCGTAATATAAATATTCAAGCGCAAGATCGCTTATTAGTTATAGTTTTTTCACGACCAAAAGGTCAAAAGCGCCGTGAATATCATGGCGCTTACGCGTTTCCTTCAACGAATTCCAAGAACATGTCACTTGTAAGTAGTTATAAGGATTATACACTATAGACTGGACACGCATAGCTTTTTACCTACGACGGAACGGAGATGGTATATGGGTTTGGGGTGAGGGGATGTTTGTGCAAATACATGTTGCCATTTTTCTCCAAAACTACTGATCGGATTTTGATGCAGTTTTTAGTTATGGGTTCAGGTTTTATTGGTGCATGTTCTTAGATAAATGTTACGATGACAACTCACCAGGGGGCGCTGCAGCGAACATTATTTGTGAAAAGCAATGTTGCCAATTTTCTCAAAAACTAGTAGTCCGATTTTGATGCAGTTTTCAGTTATGGGTTTGAGTTAGATTGGTACAGGTTTCTAGATAGATGTTACGGTGACAACTCATCAGGGGGCGCTACAGCTAACATTATTTGTGATGAAAATCAATTTTGATGCGGCTTTTTTTAGGAATGGATTTGTAGTTGATTAGTGAGGGTTCTTATACAGGTGTAACGACAGCAACCTACTAGAAGGCGCTTTTTAAGAGGTTTAAAATAAAAATCAAAATTAAAAATTTTGAAAAAACCTACGACGATTAAAAAGTAATTGAAAAAAGGATAAAATAATTTAAAACCCCCAAAAAGTTATAAATAAATTGTGTTGGTTAGCCCTTTAACTTTAATATAGGTGCCTAGCAATATTTTGATTCAAGCGTTGTCTCGAAATGCACATCGAAATAATGCGCCAAAACTGCTTTTTGTTCAATCTACTTTTGTTAGATTTATAATAATTTAACTTTAAAATTAACAAAAAATCGTAAAATAATAAAAACGTACGAACAATTAAATACACAGACACAACTTGAACAAGAAGTCAGTTCTTCATACATACTTACTCTATGGTGTGAGAGCGCAACCTGTGACGTCATATTTTCTGATTGGTGTTTGATGTGACGTGACTGAATGCCTAATTTTTCCAAACTTATTTTCTAAAAATAATAGTAATCTTTATTCTGTCTACTAATTTATATTACTTTTTGTTGTCTATTCATTGGAAATAGTCATAAGAAACATACACCAATCCGATTTATTCTTAGTGGACACAAGCCTATTCACTAAAGGGCCCTCTGACAACAAGAAGGCTAAAAGGAAGCCACACATAGGACAAAATATAACAAAGTAACCCACAAAGACAGCTCATCACTGGAGGGGTCTAACATGAAAAATTCAGTTGCAAATAGCTGCTTATAGTCGCAAGACTGACTGCATGCTCGAAAAAGAATAAGAAAAAAAAAATCTATACTTTTTAGTGATTGATGACGTCACAAAAAGGTTATTGTGACAAGGTTCCATCCCACTGCCATCGTGTGCGGCTTATAGTTCATAATCTTACATAGTTTAGAATAGCCTCTAAAACTGCCTCAGTGGTGCAGTGACTGCCGTGAGTGCATGTGACTGCCATACTGTGGTCAAACTTCAGTGGCATAGGCAAGGGTTATTGGGGACTATATTATTTCCATTTCTTTAAGCTCTCGATGGCAGCTCCTGTGAAAACTTGAACGAACGTCTTTTTTACACTATGTACGCATTATTTTATAAAAATATGAAGCTTACGCACGTACAAGGTTATACCAGAGTCGGAGAAACTGATAGGGAATTAGGGATGCAGCTATCGATAAACGTAACACGATAACAGACCCGATATTTTTTACAAAATGTAAGAAACTAAACTACTGCCGGATACTTTTGTACAAATTTATTAACTAATATTATATTTCATTACAAGATGTTACACGTATTAATTTCTTCATTGATAATGCCGACTTCTTTAAAAGCTTCTTTAAATTTTTGAAGTTGTTGTAAAATAAGTAGGTACAGGTAAAAATATATTTCAATGTTTTGTTGTAATTGTCTTTGTTTAAAATATAATAAATATATGCGATCGATATCATTACTTATATGGTCACAACACTACAACTATCAATTAATTAGAACTGTCATCGAGAGATGAATGAAATGGAAATAGTATAGTTAGTGTCTATAGCATTCCTTTTGTAAGAGAAAAGCACTGGGTCAATGCCAGATGAATGTGATGAAGGCCGTTGAATATTTTTGCGGTTATATAAATATTTGGAAAGGTATACCGACGCCGTTAGTCGCTTACTGATGATATAATCGCAAGTTCCTAGGTCTTGGGCTAGTGGTGTGTTGGTGAGTTGGTAGAATGTCCCTTTTGGAAAGATAACAGTCCGGCCCGAGGCCCTGTTCCCATGAGAGTTTCTTTAACGCGCGTTGAAATTGATCAAATGCAGTATTTGTTCACACGGCAGCGAATTTAAATGACGACGGATTTTTCAGCGTAGTTTTGTATTTTATGCGCTGGGCGTTGAGCGTAAAGTTCAATTTCTCGCACAACATCCAACTGGTGTTAAAAAAACGTCGCGATTTATTAACGCCCGTGCGAATGGGGCCTTGGATAGAAATCTTTGAGCGACCGTTTAAGCGAACCATCGAAATTGTACTACAGACATATGCGACGTCAGAAACAGAAGAAAGTACGCAAAGTGCGTCAAGTGAAGGCTGCACCCACCGGTGATGTTGTAGACGCTCCTGAACAGAGCTACGTGTCAGATTCCGAGTATTTCACCGATTATGCTTCAGTTATAGGTAAGCCTATCTTCTATCCGGGCGCCACTGGACATACCCTCTGCTAGTAACCAGGGACGCCCGGCAACGGACGTTAGAGCGGCCGCGGCCTTGGGCCGCGGAATTAAAAAAAAAAAAAAAAAAAAAAGCCTATCTTCTATAGTATTAAACCAAGTCGCTTTCCACTGTCTATCTGTCTGTATGCTTAGAACGTTAAAACAACGCAACGGATTTTGACGGTTTTCACCAATAGATAGTCGTTCTCGTGGAAGGTTTTAGTATATGATACGTCAAACAGGCGAAGGCGCGGGCATCCGCTAGTTAATAATAAACATACATACATACATACAAATAAAATCACGCTTGTTTCCTCGAAGGGGTAGGTAGAGGCATGTTATACGCCCATATACCGCCAGTACTTAACGTTGTTTGTTTTGTACTTACAGGTCTTGGTGGTACCTCTTTAGAACGCTTTTCCTGTCAAGAGTTCTTCCACGAGCGTGCGGATATCGCCCGCAATGCGTGTCGATGTCAAAGTCAAATTTCATACAATAATGAAATGCGTTTCAAGTCGCGCGGGCCCCTACGACAGTGTCTATAGTTCGGAGCTAGTCGCGAACTGAATTTACGTTGACATCGACACGCATTGCGGGCGAAATCCACACGCGAAAAGTGCCCTTACACCCATTATATTATTATAATAAATATAATATAAAATTAATATGTTAGAGCGATTCGGCAAGTAAAGTCAGTAATGCTGTTTCGTACCACTTTATTTTTATTATAACGTAATAATAGGTATGTAACATTTCTGTTTTAATTATCCATAGGTACAGACAATGAGCAGGACAGTGAAGAGTTCTACGACGTTCCTACTGATGATGACGATGATGACACGCTGCGGGAGTCGCTCAAGAATGGACACGCTGGAGACTTCTCAGAAGAGGTATCGTAAATTACATACTAGAGCAGTGGTATTTACCACATATAATATACTGCGAGTCCATGCTGCGACGCCATGC
This sequence comes from Nudaria mundana, assembly GCA_963556515.1. NCBI lineage: Eukaryota > Metazoa > Arthropoda > Insecta > Lepidoptera > Erebidae > Nudaria > Nudaria mundana. Next base: position 4,450,154 of record OY748316.1, on the reverse strand, counting down.
TTCAAGCCATGGTCTCCAGCGGGAGTAGGTGGAACGCGGCCGTGTCCAGAGAGGGCGGCTGAGAGGCCAATAATTTTCTCCAATTCCTTCATTAATTCAAAAATGTTCAATTCGTTCATTCATTCAATTTTCTTCAAATTATTAATTAATTTTTTTCCAATTCGTTTATTTAATACGACAATTTGTCTGTCTGTCTGTCCGTCAGTCGCGTTTTTCAATTTACATACATTTGCATGAAATATTAAAATATTCTTTTTTTTTTTTTGAGGTGATACAATGTTCGTCGGGATAACTAGTTAATTTAATTTTCTTCAATTCGTTCATTCTTTTATAGGAACTGTCAGATAAAACAGACGATACAAAATCCACATCCAAAACTGCAACATAGCTGTTAGCTATGAGTATGACCTAGGTGAGTACCTAAGTTTACCCAACAATTTTTTTCTTTGGCTCCCTTACAATAAAAGGGAAAATATTCCCGTATTTTTTTTTTAATTTTGAAAGAAAAGATTTTGATTCTACTATTCTTAAATATTTAGATAAAAAATTTATAAATCACTAAAATGAATGTCATCGGCATGACTCGAACCCACAACCTTTCATAATTTTTGTCAGTCTGTCTGTTTGATCCGGCTAAACCGGCTGGACCGATTTTAATGAAACTTTCACTGGATGATAGATGTTACAAAAAGTAACTTACTACTTTAATTTTAGATTACAACCATATATAGTACAAAATCGTTTTCAGGGTTCTGTACCAGAAGGGTAACACGGGAACCCTATTACTGAGACTTAGCTGTCCGTACGTCCGTCCGTCTATCTCTGGGCTTTATCTCATGAACCGTGATAGTTAGAAAGTTGGAATTTTCACGATTTCAGATTATGTAATTCTGTTATCTCTATAACAACAAATATTAAAAGCCAGAATCAAATCAATATTTAAAGGGACTCCCATACACTGACTGGTTGACAGGTTTTTTTAATCAATATTACGGACAATTGTATTTCTATTTCAGTTATAATCATCGCTAGTGGGATACAGTTTTTAAACAAATAGTCGGGTGTGGGACAACCGTCGCGGTAACTATAAAATAGTTAGATAAAACTTCAACCAAGACATATGGGCATAATAATTAAATAGTATCCAATTATTTAATAGTTGATAGGTCTATGGGTTATATTATAAACGATTCCCGTTTCCCGTATAAATTCCCGGGATGATATTTTGTCTCGTGTCCACTTTGGCCAACTCCATTTATAAGCTGTGTAGTAATTATTAGTCAAATACGTTTTTGGTGAACGCACATTTAACCGAACGCACTGAATGAATCGAATTTTAGAATTCTTTGTATGATGTCGTTTTCGACGTTTTTCAATGTAATGTGGGGCCCTCTTCTTCTTTTTTTAAAAACGTGATCCATCGATGATTTCGCCAATGTCAAAGTAATGCTTGATAAGTTGATAGTCCCGCACAGAAGAACTAGTTATTCCTAACTAACTCCAGGTGCAGGACAAGAAACGTTGTTCGGTATGTGAGTGTCTGGAAACCCGATGTTTGCGGAGCGTCAGTTAACCTAAAAATCCAACATCCACGCACTCAGCAAAAATCGAACTCGTGGCGCCCTCTTTGCAAAGCCAACTTATGCTTGGCAACTTGTAGATGACTGTCCAGTCAAATCAGCTTCTTTTTTATTAAATGTCAACTATGACGTCTGTTCCTACGACGCTCGGCTAGTAGTAAATAAAATGTAGTGGTCTTTATAACTGGTATATTAATTCTTGAGCGCTTACAATATGGCGTTAATATTGAGATAGGTAAACAAACGAGCGTGTGCCTTGCGTAGTTGTGTTCCTCGTATGCGCAAGCGCCGCGGTGAGCCGAACGGTCTCCGACGACGGCCGATGTCTAGCGGAGACGCCCGAACAACGTCACTCTTATAATACCAGTCAAATCAGTAACTATTATTGATTCAATTGAGAATTAAAAATAAATACAAGAAGGATTATAAGATTGAATACAATATCTCTACTTACACTCGTATTAGTAAAGGTAATGTATATATTTAGTTAGTTTGAATTGTGTTGTCTTATTATGTATATGTATAATTTGGGATTATTTATTTAATAAATACATTTAAATTATTTACTTTAGATGTAGGCACCTACTCTATTTTAAATTTCGTTTCGTTCGGCTATGACAAGTGCAGTGCGTTCACCATTAGTTAATGACGTCATTGTAAGCCAAAATTTAAAAAGTGTTACATTTTTAATACCATTATGAATTCCTTATTTCGGATGATGTTTAATTCTCTTATTAGCTCCTTGCCAATTCCCATGGGAAGTCTTGCATGCAAGTTTGACGTCAGAAGACTTAGCAAGTTGCATAATAATATGTAAATGTCACAGTCTTGTATGATTTATGCAATTATTGTGATTCTGGCGATTGGAAAAGATTGGCCGTGAGTTTTTATTGCCAGGTTCTTCTCCTACAGGTTCTACCTCTAAAACTATACTAGTGGTCGTTCTTTTGGGATGTTTCTGATGAAAAAAATATTTTAAGTAAAGGAATATTTGTTCCAAGCTTCGTGGAGATCGGACAAAAAACGGGGCCACTTCCCCGGGAGAAACATTATTTGAACTTTTACCCCCAATCTGAAAAATCACACGATGAAAAAAAAATTTAATCAAGAAGCACCTGTGCCAACTTTCGTGAAGATCTGATAAAAACTGTGGCTATACAGGCTCTACACTAGCTCGGTCAAAAAACTCATTCACAGCCACTCTTCTCCAATCGAGATTGCTTGTAGTTTGGCGGTATTTACAATTTTACGGTGACAAAGTAAGTTTTTAGAGGTAGAGCCTGTCAGAGAAGAGAGAAGAGCTTGGCAATAAAAACTCACCTACTCCTTTCCTATTGCCAATAATTAAATTCATTGTATCAATCAGGCGAGACTGGTGTTTACAATCTTACGGTGACATATTGTGACGTCATACTTGCATACTGGAATAGCTCCCAAAATCCCTTACCTATTTATGTGCCAAATTTCATTGAAATTTATTAAATAGTTTTTGTATGAACATACACTCATACATACAAACTTTTGAGTTAGTATTAGTCGGATAAGATAATTCGGCTAGACGCTTTTAAATGCATAGATTGTGTTTTCTATGAATTCAATAAAAAAATTAATTAAATTAACTTTATTCAATGATTTATAGTGTTGCAATTTTTATGGCTGTCGTTTAAATTTTGACTTAATATTTTTTTAATATTCTTCAATAGGTATTTTGTTATTTATTACTTTTTATCTACTCTCATGTTGAAAAATTCGAATTATGATTTCAAAAGTTGAGATTTCAAGAGTCTTATGATTATGACACCAACCAGTACTATAAAAAATTAAAAAGTTATTTTATGATATAGATTCTGTATGAGATTTTCTGTAAATCTGTATCGAAAAATAACTTTTTAAATCATTGAGCGAAGCGAGCCGAAGGCGAGCGGAGCTCTCAACGGGTGACTCAAATTATTTTTCAAACGATTTATGTTAAATTGTTTCTCGGCGAATACTCGGCCGATTTCGGATTTTCTTGCACTCATCAAAAGCTTACAGAATTACCCAGGTTCTTACGATGCCAGAATTTTGAATTTAAACTCGCTTCGCTCAAATATATGCTGCAGCGTAACGGTACGTTTCGCGACTGCGGCGACCTAGATAAAGCGCAGTCAGAGAAAATTCTACTTGCAATAACTGACTAAAGTCTTTCGACCATACCGCATTGTTGACTTTTGCTACCATATAGTCGATTTGTGTTTACGCATGAGATTAGATAAAGTAGTGTATGAAACTGCACATATCTAGGTATTAAAACACTCGGAGGATATTTTAAAACTTACTCTCATTCTAATACCCCCGTTTACAACAGTTTCATAAACTGCTATAAATCTCAAATGTGTTATAGGTACCAATGAGCATAAAGGCAGATACAGACAATGCCTAGCACGTGTATGACGTGTGTCGCATGCTTTTTAATATGTTAACGTTCATGGTTGTGAAATGCAAATTTATAGAGAGACATGCTACTGCGAGTGCGACGCATGCATTGCAATGTCTGAATCCACCTTAATATGTTTAAACTTATAGCCTGTCGACATGCCCGATGAAATACCGTAGAGGCAAGTTGCATTTTGTAATAATAAATAGGGTAAATTGAACAGTTGACCGCCATCTGTCTGTATTAATTTTAATAAAAAAATTAATTCGCATTTCGAATACATAACCATTCCATAAATTATTGATCTATTTTTGATATTATTTTTCTTAATTATTTTAAACAATAAAGCTAGAAGTCTAGTTTTAACTTCACAACTTAATCTGACAAAGATCTGGCAAAACCTTTCTCACAATTTTTGACGTCTGTGTTTTACGCAAACGTAGAATCACTTTTATGTCCACGAAAGAGAGGACAGAGATGTCTATTACGTTGGAATTGGTCCCACGTAATAAGGGGCCATTTCAGGGCATTTTAGGCATAGTTGTCAGTCTCGTCCGTCTGTCAGTATTTGACATGAGTCCATTAACACTCTAGATCTGGTTAATCCCGCCAGACAACTGTTTCATGTTTGTGTTTCACGCAAGTACAGCAACTAGGAACTTTGTATCTATAATGCGACTTCTTCAATCATGTCACCACCGAATCGTTCACTCTATTTCTTCGCAGCCATAGACAATATATGGTTAAGTTCTCTGGCAATTTGGCTTAGCAAAAGAAGAATAATCAATTCCACGTAAGAATTTATTTTTGCTTGTAGCTTTTATGCATATTTGTACGCCATTCCACAAATATAATATTTGTGGAATGGTGTACAAGTGAGTTTTTTTCCAAATATGTATTACTATAAGTTCCACCAAGTGCCGACAATCGAAAGCATAAATTATATTTATGCACTTATATGCACTTATATGCACTTTTTCATCTACAACAATATAATTCAATAATTCATTTATGTGATGGTATAATCTATGTAATATTATTAAATTAGGTTTTGATATAAAATTGATCATTAAAATGTTAACGTAGTTGACATCGTTAACGTATTTATTAGAAATAATGTATATCATGTATAATTAATTAATTATGTTTACACGCAACTGTATAGTATACTAAATGACATAAATATGTGGTCAATAGATATATAGTAAATATGTTCGCACAAGTACACTGTCTTAAAAAAATCCAATGTAACTTACATAGGAATCAGTCCTGAGGCTATCTTTGCTACGAAACGCAAATAAGTTTAACATTTTTTTAGATTACAACTTAATCATATAGCAAAACAAGTTGTCAAAACGGACCGATTCAATTTCATGGACTTAAAATGCAACTCGCATACTAATGCTCAAATACTTAGGTATCACTTAGTTCATTATAAAGTACCTATATTAATGCAAAAAATTGAGGCTTCGTTTAGACAATCCGCGCCGACGCACACGCGTTGTGCCTGCCGTAAGATGCGTTTTCTGTAATGCGGGTCCGGCCTGCATGCGTATCAATGTCAAATTTCAGCCAATAATGACATACGTTAATTAATTTGACGTTGACATGCATACGGGTAGGAAACGCAGGACAGAAAAGGCACCCTATTTACGCCTTGCTTATACTACTAGTAACTGGACTACTTCGTTCACTCGACTTTGTGCCTTGACTGGGCTATTGTCACAATATACAAATAATTCAAAGCGAGGTAGACGCGGGTCGTCTCGTGGTTTGCGCATATCGTCTGAACGCAGCCTGAAGTTGTGTTCAATACGCACAATTTTATAGTATCCTTAAAAGTGTTGAACGGTCATATGCTCAGTTACATACATTGTTTATATATTCTAATTATTTTTATTGCATTTATTATGACATGAATTATGATAATGAAATGGAGAAAATATTTGTAAAAAATATATGTTGGTTCTATGTTTGGTCGGGAACTGGTCGTGTTACCCTATTGTTTCGTTGTCTAAGCTGGTTCTATTGGTAATTTATAATAATATGTTGCAGTGCTCGAAGTTGTTAATAGTTCGTAGGTCATTTTGGGATACCATCTAGTGTTTATTTTGTTATAAAAAATAAAATAATAATCTCACAATATTCTTTTATTTTTAAAAACAATCGTCACCTTTTACCCTCGAAGGAGTAGACAGACAAGGGTATACATGATACGAGGGTGGATTGAAAAGTAGTCGGCCTAACACTGATCCATTTAGTTCTAAAAATCAAATCTACCCACATTATTTAGTTCAGTTCAGACCTGTTAATTGTGTGAAGTTTGAAACGTGTGCGATAATTAGTTTTAATTTTATAAATTTATTAACAAAGCAATCTGACATCATTTCCGCAAATGGAGCAAATCGAGCAGCGTGCCGTCATTAAGTACCTCCATAAGAAGGGGCTGTCATCAAAAGCCATCCATGATGATATGGTCAGTACATTAGGGGATTGCGCTCTTTCATATTCATCCGTCAAAAAATGGATAGCAGAATTCAAGCGTGGTACAGAGAGTGTGAAAGACGAACCCCGCTCTGGAAGGCCTTCGACGTCCACTACTGACGAAAATGTTAAAAATATACTCGACTTAATTATGGGAGACCGCAGATTGAAAATTAGAGAGATAGCCGAGATTATAGGCATCTCTTATGAACGTACTCAAAACGTAATAGTCAACGTGTTGGGTTTCCACAAGGTCTGCGAGGTGGGTTCCGCGACTGCTTTCAATTGAGCAAAAAAGGATGCGATTGACTATTGCACGCGACTGTTTGGAGTTATTTGAAGCTGATGAATGTGATTTTTTGAATCGTTTTGTTACTATGGACGAAACATGGGTTCATTACTGTACACCGGAAACAAAACAACAATCAAAACAGTGGAAAAGACCTGGTTCACCAAAAAGGCTAAGTCAATTTTGTCGGCAAGTAAGGCGATGGCTTCAGTATTCTGAGACTCGAAGGGTGTGATTATGGTTGATTATCTTGAAAGGGGTCAGACTATAAACTCTGATAATTACTGCACCTTACTACGTCGTTTACGAGAGGAAATAAAAGAAAAACGTCCAGGAATGATCAGAAGAAAAGTCCTGTTTCATCAAGATAACGCTCGTGTTCACACATCTGTCCAATCAATGGTAGAAATTCACAACTGTGGCTTTGAACTGTTACCGCATCCACCTTATTCACCTGATCTGGCACCGTCAGACTTTTTTCTGTTCCCTAACCTAAAAAGCAATTGGGAGGTCAAAGATTTTTGACAAATGACGAGGTCAAAGCAGCAGTAGACACATATTTTGACTCTAGGGAAGAATAATTTTTTTTCAACGGGCTAAATGCTTGGAAGGGAAGATGGCAAAAGTGCATTTATTATGTATTTATTTTCTTGGTTAGGCCGATTACTTTTCAATCCACCCTCGTACCTATATTAAAACAGAAGTATTTCATGTTATTGAACCTTTATTAAATGTCAAACTGAGCTGTCAAAAATCTATACTTATAATAAATCTGTAGAAGTGAAAATTATGTACATTGAAAATATCAAAAAAATAAATGGCAGGGGTTGTTACTAGACCGACACCGAACCCAAAAATGTGATTAAAAAATTTTTTGTCTGTCTGTCTGTCTGTTTGATCAGGCATCACGCAAAAACTATTGGTTCGATTACGATGAAACTTGGTATAATTATTCTTTAATATCCTGGGCACCTGCTGGGTACTTTTTATCCCGGAAAAGTAAATACATTAAAAACAAACTTAATTTTGCGGTTTGGTTCCTAGACCCGATTACTGTACCAACCACAAATAATAAGTTTGTCGTAGGTTACGTCACCCGCAGTGGAGTTCACTAAGGGGCGCTGCACACGGCTAAGATACTATAATATTTTATCTTAACATACAATATCGCTCAACAGCTATACATAATAAATCAGTAACTGGTGATCAAGAAAGCTATAACACGCAGGCGGAGCTGCGGGCAACAGCTCTCCTTAATAAAATTGACAAGTTATAGTAGGAGTACAGAGAGCTACTATTGTTTTCCTAAATTCTCAATAGATGTAGTGTAGATTAAAGGTACGGGCAAACTCGTCCTTCACATGCGACGTATAACACGCATTATGACATCTGACTCGCTGGCCTATACAATTTGTATGGTAACGAACACACTGGTCACTCACCACGCTGTCTTACACATCCCCGCGCCAGATTCGCGTGTACCATGCGTACGACGCTGTCACACACGTTTAAAATGTCATAGCGCGTAGATAACGTAATGTTAGACGTCGTAAGATATAGGACCATTGTGTCGCTGTCTCTCACGTCGCGTGGTATACGTCGTATGTGAAGGACCAGCTTAAAGCCCCTCATATACGGGACGATTCATCGTTACGATCCATCGCTTTAGACCGATCGAAACGACGGATCTGTAATGTATGTTACGATCGTTAACGATTTACTTCATCGCAGACGACACCGGAGATCGCAACAAAAACCCATGCAATCATGAATATCGTAACGATGAATCGACAGTGTTGGCTCTTGCGATCAACGATTCGATTTTTGTTCCTTAATTTATTCATCCATACTTATAATAAATCTGTAGAAGTGAAAATTATGTAAATTGAAAATATCAAAAAAATAAATGGCAGGGGGTGTTACTAGACCGACACCGAACCCAAAAATGAGATTTAAAAAAAAATTGTGTGTCTGTCTGTCTGTTCAGGCATCACGCATAAACTACCGGTTCGATTACGATGAAACTTGGTATAATTATTCTTTAATATCCTGGGCACCACGCTGGGTACTTTTTATTCCGGAGAAGTATATACAATAAAAAACAAACTTAATTTGGCGGTTCAATCCCTAGACCCGATTACTGTAGCAACCGCAAATAATAAGTTTGTAGTAGGTTTTTTTTTTGTATATTGGGTTCGTCAAATTGACGCCGTCCGCCTGGTGGTAAGTCGTGATGACGACGTCTAGCAATTGTGGACCACTCTCACAGCACACAATACTATAGAGAGTGGCCCTCAACTTGACGACCTACTGATGTGCCTCTTCAGGATTATATCCGGGGGGGGGGGGACACGTGCACAGGCAGAGCGTTCCAGGCCACTATCGTTCGTCAGAGAAACGAACTTTTAAAACGTTCGGTTCTCGCGAACATTCTATCCACTGTGTGGGAGTGGCATCTCTGCCCGGCTTGCGTTGTTCGGGATCGGAAGGAAGAGGGTGGGATCAGATTGAAGGGCTCTTCAGAACAGGTTACGTCACCCGCAGTGGAGTTCACTAAGGGGCGCTGCACACAGCTAAGATACTATAATATTTTAACTACAATATCGCACGACGTAGATAATAAATAATATTTCATATTTTCGTATCTTAAGATGAATTTGTATGGTATAATAGAGAATATAATAGAATATAAAATAGAGAAACTGGTGTAGGGGGCTTTATGACCTCAATAAAACCCAAAACAATGATTTTTAGAACTTTTGTCTGTTTGTCTGAATGTTTGAACACGCTAATCTCAGAAACGATTTGATTTTTTGATTTGAATTTGCGGTTTGGTTTTCAATCGCTTCATAAATAAAAAAGTTATGTACTTAGTTCGTTTTTCATTTCACAGGACACGTATTGAATTTTTGAGCACGTCTTTATCGTTCCATTTCAAATGTATAAATGATCGATCGTAACGACCAATCGTTTCGTGTATGAGCGGCAACACTTCAGATCAATCGTTTCGATCCATCGTTACGATGGATCGCAACGATGAATTGTACCGTATATGGGGGGCTTAAAGCTTAAAACACACTGTGTTCGTTACCATACAAATTGTATAGGCCAGATCCTGTTCAGATGTCATAATGCGTGGTGTACATCGCATGTGAAGGATGAGTTTGACCGTCCGTTAACACTCTTTCGACACATCGTCTGTGTACACATATTACATAGGGGTACCTAATAGTGTTGATTAAAACAATATTACATTTAAGAATTGATTTAATACTACGACTAGAAAACATCACACACACTCAACTTAATATTATGAGTATTATACATATAGGGCGTTTTCACATTGCACGATTACGACACACGATACCTTAGAAGTAACGGGTGCTACTTACGATATCGTCACGATATAACAATACGTCACGATAGAAAAAGTCTAGGACATATGGCGTTTCCCGGCAGACTTAACGCAATGTCGACTTCTTCTTCTTTTTTAAAAACGTGGCTCCATCGATATTTATCGATGATTTCGCCAATGTCAAGGTAATGCTTGATAAGTTGATAGTCCAGATAGCACAGAAGAACTAGTTATTCCTAACTAGCTCCAGTCAACATGGCGGCAGTTTTCGGTATTTTAAATTATTAATCTATCCTTTATTGCTACCAGCACTGAATAAATCGATGGTAGCTTTACTGACTGTGCTTCTATAACTCTGGATCCTTCCCTCGTGTATAGTGGATATGTCTCCGGTGCTGGGTTGTAAACCGTTTCTGACTGGCGGTACTTTACGACCGTTGGTCAGTAGACTGAGCTCGGGTGACTCTGAAAAAAATATACATATGTATTATATACCTCCTACATTTTATCACGCCTTGCCTGTATTCTAGAGAGGGGTAAGCAGAGGTTTATAAGTTTTATAACAAACACACATGTTGCCTGTATTTTTGTGGTCCCACGTTTTGCTGTTACCGGGCCTTATTTGGGCTTGTCACCCCAATATCGTTTTAAAACAAGGAATCTTGTGCCAAATTTCATTGAGATCAGATAAAAAATGAGTTCGCTAACCCGGAACACACATGCATACAGACAGACGAAAGCAAAATGGTCCAGTCTCGAAACGTAGATGCTTCGCTCGCTCGGTTAAATTGAAAATGAATATTGAACAAAAACACTTGTACTTTCCACATAAATTTTTACTGACCGGTTTCACCTCACGGTATCATAAGAGACCTTAATACAACCACATCTCACTAAGGAAAAACATCAATATTATTATTATACTATATCTAATCCGACTCCAAATTCCAAAAGCCAAGACCTGCATTCAATCTCAAAAAATTGACTTAAAAATTCTTGTACCTTTATCTACACTTTTAGATTTCCTTTGCATTCCAACTATACAAGGCCCTTTTGCTAACGACCAAGAGGGCACATTGTCCTCCCTTTTAATAGGCTCTAATAAAGTCCTCCTAGATCTTGAAACCAGCGGCAAATCCATATCATTTATATTTTCTAAAACATTACTCTCAACTGGCAGCTCTGAAATATTATTATCAGTTGGCAACACCGGCTGTTCTAATTTTGAAATTTGACTTTCAACTGTAAATATTTCTTTAGGAGGCTCGTCTTTTGACAAAGTAGGTTTTATATCTGCAGAAGAGTTTGTTTCAGTACTGTCTTGAGATAGGAGACGATGTTTTGGCGAAATAGACTCTATAATTTTAGATATGCCGTTCAGTTTCGGCTGTTGGTCTTCTATAGAAAGGGGAGGCGCTGAAGCCATGTAATGTGTGTACATGCTACCTATTAGCTCTTCTGTTCTTCTGAAACAGACGATTATTAGTTATTGAGGTTAATAGAATTAAGAGTGACTATTTATTAGTTTCACCAAACTTTTTGGCCTCTCTGAAGTTGACGCGGATGTCACATTGACACTACAAAGTTACATTATTCTTCCCACAAGGAAGTTTAAGTTTAGACGAGTGTTTCAATACACCTACACTAAGGTACGTCAGTCATTCTGTTTTCCACCATTGACCCCAAAGATGCGGGGTAACACCCGATCACCACGCAGGTGGCCAAGGTCCGCCGGGCGCCACTGGGAATTCTCTCAGTCTCTACCAGAGGCGCTCGGCAATGGACGTAGGTGCGGCCGCGACCTCGGGCCGCGGATTTAAAAAAAGAAAACTATTGAACCTAAACTACAGTTGGCCTATAAGTCAACGGGTGCACCGCGAGCAGGTATGTTTGGCTTGATCCTGGAAGCTTACATCGCAAGGCCAACACCTTAAACAGGCTATAAATGTTTCAAATTCTTTCCCGGGAGGAACGTTCTACCAAATAAGATGTTAAAATATTAAAAAAGAAATTATAAATAGATCACAAAAACTGACGTCATCGGCAGGACTCGAACCCACGGGCTTTCCCTAACAGGGGGAATGCTCTGACCAGTAGTTCAGTGGTCATGGAGACATTCCCCCTGTTAGTTTAGTTGTCCCCAGTTTTTGTGATCTATTTATAATTTCTTTCTTACTTAATATTTTAAGAATAGTTTAAGCAAACTCTTTGCTTTAAAATACAAAAATATAACAAGATGTTAATATAGGTTTTCCCATTGGACATTTGAGGCCAATTAGTTCAGTGTGAGGTACCTATAGAAGCGAAGTATATTTTATTATAGTTTACCTTGTAAGTGGTATAATGACAGTCTGTGGCGGACCGTTTGTCGGATGATACGCATTTGGTCCAAAGCCGTCGAGAGCTGAGCTCCCTGTCACCTAAACAGACAAGCATTTTAAATTCACAAAAATTGTTAATAACTTCTGTTATTTTTGTAACAAACCTACAACTCTAATGTACCTACCTATATCACGGAATAGGGAATAGTACTTACATACAGAACTTGCACTCTGACGTTAATTAAAGCACATTCTATTGTTTACAGAGAACATCATTCGAACGTTAGGGTTGTCCAGTAAAGTAAAATATGTACCAGCATAATTTGACCAATAATTATGACGTTAATGCCTTAATATCAACTCTATGGTCAATGCAGTGTCATAAACAAGAGACAACCCATACTGATTTACAACTTCCAAGTTGTCGCTGACGTCACGTATTTTTTGCGGTTGTTAGGCGAGTGACATAGACCTGCCTTATATGTGTATATCATTGTGTGTTATCTTTGTCTACAATTAGTATCACCGTCCTTACAGAAGCAGGCTAGGAGGGTAGCGTGCTGATTCACTCACCGATGCGGGATTCCACCCGACCCAACTGCGTGACAGAGACCGCATAGGTGGCCAAATTCCACCAGGTTTTAGGGTTTTGCTTACGAAAGTTTACCCGGGTTGTCCGACAATGGACGATAGGGGGGCCGTGAAAGCAGGCCAGTTAAAAAAAAACTAGTCGTATACGGAAACTCAGTGTTTAAATAGGTTATGAGCGGCTGGGCCCATAACCTATTTAAACACTTTGAGTTTCCGTCCCGTTTTAAACACGTACAACACAAAATTAAGACTATCTCCGAAATGGTAGATAGAGGCATTCATTACGCCCACATTTCTCCAGGCACTGTTGGTCCTACGTAATAGGAAGCAAGCCTATTGCCGTTACCAGGCCCTATAGAAAGTCTATAACCTCTCTGTAATTCAAACCAAAATTCCAACAGCCAAGTGTTACATGCGACTCATTGGAATATCTGCATTCGGACAATAATTGTAAGTGAAAACTGAAAACACAACCTTACCTGCATGGCACCAATCTGTGTAGTTCTGACGTGGTAGGGAAAGTTCTTGTTGGCGAAAACTGGCAATGTTAATATCTGAAATTAAAAACAAATTGAACATTTTGTTTAAACGAATAGGCGCGCGAGTTCGTTTTTTAAGTAGGTAGGTAGGTTTGTCGATAGAGGAGTGGCTGCAGAGGTAGCGGTGACCTCACGTATCGTGCGACACAGATCATCACCGGGCACGGAAACTCCTTGACGAACAGGTTTTGCTCGTGAAGGAGGCGGCCGGTAGGGTGAGGGAGCGTGCCCTCCCCGCTGAGTTTCGAAGTGCGCCTCCATCCACTTCCATGAGCGGGAGGACGATGGATTAGCAACCCACCGTCCTTACAGAAGCAGGCTAGAAGGGCTGCGTGCTATGGGGCTTCACCCCACGCACGCCTTCACTCATCGACACGGGATAAAAGCCGACCCCAAAGATGCGAGGTAACACCCGACCACCACGCATCGGTCACACATGCCAAGTTCCGCCGGGCGCCACTGGAAATTCTTTTAGTGCTTACCGGAGGCGCTCGGCAATGGAGGAATAGGGCGCGGCCGCGGATTAAAAAAAAATGGTAGGTTAGTCGAACAAATTGGCGCACTATTACATAGGTTATATATAGCTATTAACATTACGGAGGCGTAAATAGTATTGATAGTGTTATTTTCGTGTTAATATTTTATTCAACCATTACTGTACTACTAACTGTATGATGTGCCGTTATAGATATATTTTTATTATACTTATTCAGAAGTAGGTAGGTAAGTAGGTACCTAACGTAGGGTAGTTAGTAAAAAGTAAGAAAGTATCTACTTTTTAATCCTGTAATGTGTTCTCTTAGGAATTTGGAAGGTAAATCCTATGCCACGTTGACGGACACCATTTTATTCCAGGCTTGACATCAAATCAAGAAGACCAAGTTATTTTCGATTAAAATAAGTCTTACCAAGAACATGATGTGTCCACTGAATGAGATGAATAGTAAAACTGCTGCGACGACACTTTCTCGTACCCATTTGTCTATAAACAATGCAATACACGTCATGACATAGTATTAAACAAAGTCGTATTCCGTATGTATTGTATGCTGAGATCTTTAAACCTACGCAACGGATTTTGATGCGGTTTTCAACGATGGATACCTATAGTGGTTCTTGAGGAAGGTTTTTGTTTTCAATTTGTCAAGCGGGCGTCCGCTAGTACTTTCAATAGAGCATTCAATAGTGTCTGTCAAGTCACCTTATTTTTATTAGATAACTAGTAGCCGCCCGTGGTTTCGCCCGCTTGACAAATTATATACTACACATAAACCTTCCTCGAGAACCACTATCCATTGGCGCTCACACCTAGGCTGAATCGTGTTATGATTGTTATCACATTTAATGTACGTTATATGTAACAATTTTGCTATATAGCGGCTATAAATTCATACGTTACCTATGTATGTATTGGCTGTCAATATAAACAGTGGGCCTGCGTAGAACCACAAAGTGCCGCCCATGAAAAACGGACCGTAGAAAGTATTCTGTAACAATGTATGTTTTTTATTGAGCGGAGTTTACGAAGCTCTTTCTTAGACGACTCGTGCATTTCGTTCGTGATCGAACTCCTCCTAAACGACTGGACCGATCTTTTTGAAATTTGGCACGGTCATAGTGACCATCACCGTGAGTGATATATCTGAATTCATAAAGATCGGTCCAGTCATTTAGGAGTTCGACCCGGATCGACAAACTCAGCTCAATTATTGCAACGGCAGAATGTATTGCATACCTAGTTATTTAAGGGATGCTAAGGAACTATCAACGAGGTAAAGTACCATTAGTACCTCAAAGGACAACACCATTTTTAGGGTTCTGTACCCAAAGGTTAAACAAAGCGGAGTCTTAGTAATAAGGTTCCCTGTCGTCCGAAGACTCGGACTCGTCTGAATCCAGGCTGTAATCTCATTAACCGTGATAGTTAGAAAGTTGAAATTTTCACAGATGATGTATTTCTGTTGCCTCTATAATAACAAATACTAAACAACAGAATATAATAAATATTTGAGGGGGCTACCATACAACAAACGTAATTTATTTTCCCTTTTGGTACAGAACCTTTTGTGGGGGCGTCCGACACTTGGCCGGTATTTTACCCGTATTGTGTGTTTTAAAGTATTAACACCCTGGATAAGCCCATAAATATATTACTCCAGGTTTCCGGCGGTGATGATTCCCATTGAAGATATTTAACAAACAATTTTGTAAGTATATCAAAAATAATTTAAAAAATCTCACTTTTTCCGGATACTTCTTGACAGTAAAGAAGGTGGAGTAAGCGAACATACACCACGCGGTGATCCTCAACACGATGAGTCCATACCCTGCTGGCGACTCGTATAGGTACAGCACCTCACCAGGGTCGAAAGCCTATACAGAGGAATTTTGAAAAGTAATTTCCAAACTCACATTTTCACTCATAAAGTGATAAATAAAAAAAAATGTGCTTTTTAAAATAACGCTTTCTGTGAGTTTCTAATTTTTTCATCGTGAGTTTTTTGACTAAGAGGTGGGGTGAGGGGGGGTGTTGAGACTCTAGGGGCATGGGGTCCGAGTGTTCGCCGCCTTTATAGAGACATTGCTAAACGCTTAATCGATGCTTCTCAGAACCAGAAGGCTGGCTATTTTCTGGCCCAAAGAATAAGTATCGCCATCCAACGTGACAACACAGCCAGCATTCTGGGAACCTTCCCAGTCGGCAATGACGCGGAGGATTTTTTAAACGATATTTTGTATTGTAAATATTTTTAGTATATAATTATGTATATTGTTTTTTATGTGTGTGTACAAACCTTAGCTTGATAAATAAACAATATAATGTATGTGACTACATATAGACACATGAAGACCGTTAGTTTGACTGTGAAGCTAACTTTGAGACGTCCGCGGGTGATCGTGTAGCCCTTCGCCATGAGGACAAGCAGGAGGATGAACGTCATCTCTGACACACCAGATATGAACTGACCTGAAAAAGAGAAAAATAGAATGGGACCAAATTGAAATGGGACCACTCGGGAAGCAGTAGCTTTCAATAAATAAAATCAAAATCGGTTCATCCAGTCGACAGATATGAGGTAACAAACATAAAAATATACAGTCGAATTGAGAACCTCCTCCTTTTTTTAAGTCAGTTAAAAAGAGTCGCGTTTCTTGCCAGATTCTTAATTTAGAGGCGCTAAGATGACAGAAAATGTAGAATCAGTCTTAATGACTTGGATGAAGCGTTCATTGTGAGCGAAATGAAAATTGATACTTTAAATCCTGCAATAATAAATAAATATTTAGGACAATTCACACAACGCCATCTAGTCTTAAACTAAGCAAAGCTTGTAATATGAGTACTAGATAAACTGATATAAATACTTGTACACATTGTTTTTTGTAAATATATACATATTTTACATAGGAAACATACAGACTTCGGTACAAACGTATCAATGTGTCATCACACACAGTTTGTCCCGACCGGGAATGGAACCCGAGACTCCGGCGACCAAAGTGATGCACTACCGACCACGACACCGAAGCAGTCAAAAATATTTTAAAAAATTACGAAATATATTAAACGAAACCCCATTTCAAATAATTTTCACAATACGAATCACTAAAACTATTGTATTGGACTCGAAATAGCGACTGATCCCTTTCCAGAAGAATAAGTTAGCATACTTCATTGCTTATAAAATATATTAAATGAAATCCTATTCATTTAATTTCTAGTAGAAATACACAAACTGCAAAAACTTACCAACAATCCTAGCACTCTGACCGCCACTGCCATGAGCTGCGTAATTGACATAAGCAAGTGCGTTCAACGTCACCCCAAACTGCTGAGCCGCTATTGATATCAGATACAATTTGTAGGTAGCGTGCAGTAAATGTCGGTACTTCAACTCGATACTACACAACACCACGGCGATCATCATCACTGCATACGCTATGGTGTAAGCTACAAGAACTGGTAATACATCTGTAAGAAAACACAGATAAAACAAATGTATTAGTATCTACAGATGCTTAAATTATACCTCATCAACGTCATCATTTTAGCACATTTAGACACCCACTGCTATCTATCATCATTCACCGAGCCTTTTCCCAACTCAGTTGGGGTCGGCTTTCCAGTTTAACTGCTCGCGGCTGAACTTTGATATTTTCCGTGAAGCGACTGTCATCTGACCTCCACAACCCATGGGCGATATCGAAGTTCTGTAGTTAGACCGCGAGGCTTTTTTATGTAGGGCTCCAACTACCCCTAACGACTGCCATAGATGTTTGTATGACAACCGGGACCGACTGCTTAACGTGCTCTCTGAGGTACGGAGGGGTCTCAGTGTCTTAAGAAATGGTTACCCATCCTAAGACCGGCCTGACTAGATGTTGCTTAACCTTTGCAATGTGTTAACCTACTCGGTTACCACTAGACCACGAGCTCCTGTGTCCTGTGTAGTATAGGGTCAGTGTCAGTATTTCTTCTCTAAACATACTTAGTATATTTCTAAATACATACTAAATACCTTAGTAAATAACCAAACTCGATCGATACTACGATTTCCACACTCAAACCCTCTTAACGCCGATAGTACGGAAAACAAAGGCGTGTGATTTCAAAACTATGTTTTGAGGTAGGTACTAACTACTAATAAGACATTGGTCTGTACTTACAGAATTCATCGGCAGAAAAGTGTTCATGCCAGAAGTCGCCATCCGGACCATTAGTCATCAAAAATTTGTATTTTACATCCAGACCCTACAAATAATTATATGAACTTTAATACGGTCTGTAACTCAACTCAACTCAAACTGAAAAATATTTATTAATATAGGTAAAATAACACTTATTAACGTCAGCACATAAGAATTTACATTAAAAGCTATTCGCAAAGTTACGGGTGGAGTCAAAGCGAAAAGAACCTGGCAATAAAAACTCCAGGCCACTCTTTTTCAATCATGCATAATAATATGTACGACGGACGTGTGCCCCAAGGGTATCGTGGCTAAGTAACGTGGTGGGTTAGCACATTGCACATTGCAAAAGTTAAGGAAACGCTTTAAGACATTAAGACCCTTCCATACCTTGGAGAGCACGTTAAGCTGTCAGTCCTGGTTGCCATACCTACGAACATCTACCTATGGCAGTAGTCAAGGGTAGTTGGAACCTTAAAGAATATCCTCGTGGTCTTCGCTATAGAACTTCAATGGGTTTTGGAAGTCAGAAGGCAGTTGCGTCACGGAAAATATCGTATTTCAGTCGCGCAGCAGTTCGACTGCAAAGCTGACTACAATTAGGTTAGGAAATGGCTCAGTGGAAGATGAATACCTTCATGTTTAATTTTTTATAAAAACCTACTTTCCTCCGGAGAATATTTTATTACCAAGCACTGAATTTTGACTTGGAAGGTACGAGTATGTAGGATGTTTTGTTCAACGATTCCTAATTTGCAAGATTCGTTGCTATACTTACCTTATTACTATCGCAGTTACTGATAGCTATGAACCACCAGCGTTCCCTCGCAGACCTAAACCTCCTGGAATTATGGCAGGAAACCAGCAACTTCTCAGTCTCACTGGAACTTCCCAACTTTGAAGCTTCAGCGTTTAAACGCCTACGTCGGAATCTCTCGTATAGGTCCAGAGAACGTTTGATTTTGTGCTAGAGGTATTTAAACGTAGTTTATATAGGTACGTCATGGGGCGGACCGAGGCTTGGTGCAACTGAAGATAAGCCTACAACGGTCTGCCAAACATAAGAGTAAGCGTAAGGCTTTGCCAAGCATAAGGGTAAACGGCAATAGGTTCACTTCGCATTACGTGACGCTGCTGTTGCATGCACGGAAGGTCTCAAACGGCATAAATAAGTTAATTTAGCAAGCGTTTTTGAACCATTTGGGGTTGAGATACTAGGGCCGTGTGCTAACTTTTTGGAGATATGTCTGATCGATGCTTTCTTAGGACCAAAAGATTGGTCATTTCCCAGTTCAGAGAACTATATCGCCATTCGACGTGGCAACGTTGCCAGTCACTTTTAGTCTCACGTAATAATCAGAAGAAGGTAGTGTGTAAGTGAGGATGTTATGTCTTGGTCCCTGGAGATGTTGATCTGTTTTTGGTGTAAATAAAATATTACTAAAGACACGTACCGTAGACCCATTCCCATTGTTAAACAAAATTTCCACATCGTTCATCTTCCCAAAAAAACTACCATTGTGACCACCTATACTTTCCCACAACTCATCCTCGGGAATCATCGTGGTGGTAACATTTAGCTCGTCATTGGGAAGTAGCTCGTACCACGTGGTGTTACCATCTGCCATTTGTGTTGGGTATTGAGAAGTTGGGTTTTGAGGAGTTGTCTTTAAGAACTGGTCGTAGTATGAAGGTTCTGGAGATTCCAGTTTTGTTTTGTTCTTAAGTTTGATAGTCGTGGTTGGTGGTTTTTCAGTTGATGGTGTGCTAAAAGTGATATTATTTCTCTAGATATCTATATATTTAATACGACAATTTGTCTGTCCGTCTGTCGCGTTTTTCAATTATAATTAATACATACATTTGCATGAAATATTAAAATATTCTTTTTTTTTTTTTTTTATTCTTATATTTGAGGCGATACAAAGGTCGCTGTGATAACTAGTTAAACTTAAAACTGTACAGGGATTTTCCTAAGATTTTAGGGTCACAAGTCAACCCTCTCATGGAAGTGGTGCATCTGCTGATTAATGGAGTCTCTGGGAAACTTAAAGACTCTATTATGTGACAGACACTATTAGGTGGGATCAATGATATAATTGGCGAAGTGTGGGCGTATCATTTGCCTCTTGCTATCCCTTTGGGGAAACAGGTAGCCACTTCCCGAAAACGCCTTGTCCGTGGATGTGTACTACTTGCAGTTGAGGTTGGATTGGGCTGCTTGATATTGATAAAACCTCTTTGTGGGTGCAGAGCAAACTATTGGTTCGATAAATAATAGCCGACAGGTTAAAAATATCTCCGGATAAAAATAAGTAAGTAAGTACCTGTATAAATATTGGGTATACTTTTCTATGTACCGGATACCCAAACTGCGAAACAAACATTAGTGAATTACACAAATAATTGATTCAACCCGAGACTCCAGGGTCGAAAGCGGATGCACTACCGACCAGCTCACTGAAGCAGTCAGTAAGTGCTATCTCTGTATCCACTGTCATCGGAATGGTGTTCTTACCTTTTCGAAGCTGGCAACTCCTTGTTAGCTTTCTTCAGTATACAGCCAGAGTACTCCGTGTCAGGATACCAGTGGGACAACCTCACTATCTGGTTCTGTCCAGCCCTGTTTAGAATTTCCTCGCGTTCTTTGCAGGTCTTTGAACAAAAAACATTGAAACTCGTGGTCAAAGTAAAGGCACAGATAAAATAATATCTTAGTCAGAATGGGGGCGTTCTTACGCAGACTCCTAATACGGCTATTTATTCTAGAAACTGTTAGTTACCTATGTAAAATTAGCAGTAAATGTAGTGTAGATTTACTTTTTTTTTAGACACAGCGTCTGTATACCTACCTAGTACCTACATACGTTGGGGTACCTAATAAATTAAATTCAGAAATTGGCACCTAATTCCGTGGTATTTAGAAAAACAGCTTTATAAACCAAATTACTTGTTATTTTTGACTGCAAGGCCCATTAATCAAATAATAATTAATCTGTTCATATTTATATGAACACAAAAGTACCTTGGTGTGTGTATATTTTAAAATAATCGGTTAGTTTGCCACTGCCACCTGAGTCGAACGCACGCTTCATACATTTCGGACCTTTACCAATTTTAGTGGTAGATTTTTTATTACAAACTTCATATTTCAGTTCTGATAACTTAAATAACCAATAAATACAAAAAACTAATTCCGTGGCATACTTTGGAGTCACATTTACTAATTATAGCCGGTCAAACATTGTATACTTAGGTACTTTCTTAATTTTTAGTATGGAAGAACTAAGTACAGAAAACGAGATTTTTGATGTGTTCTGATATTTTCCTGAGTATGTTTTTTATATTATGTCGAAGATATCGCAATTAAACGTTAACTTACATGTATAATATTAAAAAATGTTTTATTTTTTATACCTCGGAATTAGAAAACTTGATTTTGTATCATAAAACCTAATTCCGTGGTATTTACAACGGTAATTAGGTTACATGAGGCCCAATTCCGTGGTATTGACACCTGTTATATACAGTCTGTTCATTATTTTACTCGACGTGTTAGTATTATTAGGAAATTGTAAAGATATTACTACCACCAGCGGCGGCTAGTGGGTATTTAAAACGGTAGCTTACCTAAGTATAGACTTGGATAAGCTACCGTTTCGGTTTTTTTATGAACACCCATAAAATAATTGTCCCGAGACGCCTCTGACGACCACCACCGCACGAAAATGCCACCAGTTCTTTCAAAACTTTAAAAAAAAAAGATAAAAATATGTATGTACTAGGAATATGTTTCAACTAGTGTCTTTTATGAATGTGTTTTTTTAATTTATTTATTCCATACATTCATACATACATAGTTACTTTTTCACGTAGAAACTACTAGATGGATTTTAATGTAACTTTACAATAATATAGCTTACATATCAGAATAATACATAGGCTACTTTCTATCCCGGAAATGTGTTCCCGCGGGAATTGGGAAACGAAAAACTATTCCACGCGGGCGGAGCCGCGGGCGTCCGCTTGTTATAATATAAAACCAAAGAATACAAAGAATATATCAATATCGATTATTACTTTGTTATTTATATTTTATATCTGTTTTATAATAATATTATGTTCTATATTTTGTTAATACAAATAAATATGCTTGCCAATTGTGATTCTATTTTGTTAGACATAAATGATAGAGACTGATTTGAAATACAAAGCTAAAATAAATACATTTAATTTTTTGAACATTATAAACGAAATGATGTGGAGAGAATAATACATGTATTATTCTCTCCACATCATTTCGTTTATAATGTTACACACGGAATTAGAATCCAAATACCACGGAATTAGAATTTTTACCACGGAATTAGGAGCTTCTGACTTTTTTGATTTTTTTATTAATTTAACAGTTTTAATGAACTTTTAGAGTCAAATTGATGGTATTTTTCAAAAATAAGATAGTTTACACTTCTAATAAAAATAGCCTTATGTAGAAAAAGGCACAATGAATACTTATTATTTGAGGTTCTTTCGAGATTTGGTGAAAATACCACCGAATTAGATGCCCTTACCTTAGTACATTTCTATATTTTTAAACATACCTTACTGCTATGGTATACCGAAGGCCACTGGCTGTAGTCATCATAATATAGTAGAAGATTGGGGACACCCATCTCCTTGTCATACTCAATCAGATACTCAAACTGACCTTCCTGAGATAGGAAACAGAAGCGAGCGAGGAATGCCCAATTCTGTCGAAAATTAGAAATACGTATAAAAATACCTTGTACGTTTAAAAATAATTTCAAAAGAAGTTTCGTATCTTATTATCGCTGGTATTTATTTTTATTCATCGATGAAATCTCAATGACAAAAACACTCAACAATACATTCTTAAACCTACATTTTTCTATAATGGCCGCTCTCACGTTTGTTGTCGGGTGTCTCTGATTCGCCAACTAACTAGATAGATTAATCAACTTTATAGAAAAAGCGAGTCTGACTCTCGCACGAAGGTTTCGTACCATTATCTTAAAAACGGCAAAATAATCACATTTGTTGTATGGGAGCACCCTCAAGTGTTCATTTTATTAATAAAGTTTTAAAATAAAGTCTGCCTACCTACCAGTCTTTCTGGATGCGGTTCAAGCCTTTGTAAAAGGTATTGCACAAAGGCCTCATAATAACTAGGTAAAGCTACGCTGCTGTAAACAGTGCGCGGCTTCGTATTGAGCGAAGCGATTTTTTTTTTGTATTTAAATTGAATATTTGAGCTTCGTCACTTAATTGAAATCAGCTATTAATTTAGGTGAAAAAATTAATAGCTGATTTCAATTATTTTTATCGGTCTTAATTAGTATCGTAGTAATTAATTATCGGTCAAGAGGTTGCTGAGTAACGAACATCTGAACATTTTACATTTAAATATTGGATGGAAACAGGCGTTACCTGGCGAAAATCCATGACAAAGTAATGGTAAGTAAGATGTTAAAAACTTTTTAAAAATATAATAGCATTATTTTTTTCGCAGAGTTAAAAGACAACAAAACGTCGACAATTGTTTCGCCTCTAAACGAGGCATTATCAAGACTGTCTCAAAGAGAACAGCAAAATTTGTAGCCAGAACATATTTGCTTATAAGTAAGAGTGTGCAAATATCACTAGCGCGATGTAGGATTTTTCACAATAACTAACGCGGGTAGAAACCGCAAATCATGCTAACGAAATTCAAAATAGGTATTCACCGATACCAGACATTAACTTTTTTATTTGTTACATAGAAACGCAAAGTGACACATACAAACCAACAAACAACTACTGTGTCTGATTGTCTGATTGTGTGATTGTCTGGATGTGTTGATAGAAAGGACCCTCAGTTAGCTAACCTAACCTATTGGCGTCGTGCATACTTAATTATTTTGCTAGGTGTATTATGTGGCAATACTTACATCTTTGGTATCGACTTTTCCCTCCACCCATTTGGCGTCAGCCCGTGACGTCACTAAGAGACACAGGAGGCAACCCAGCAACCGATACATTATTGATCTAATTATGTTTTGGTTAAGTAGGTAGGTACCTACGCACTGAAAAAATTAAAACTCAGGTAAAAAAATATCCGTTTGTAATGATTCATAAATCTTCAATTTAATAAAATAAATGACCAGAACCTCAAGCGTAGGAAGTAATTACCAACTTGCTATACGTATATTGCTAAAAAAGCTTTCCGTTGATATTATTTATTCCAATTACCTAAGATCTTTTTTTATCAAACTATTATCCACAATCGATAGAAGAGATTCTGGCAGTCAGCGATTTTTTATTTTTAACCAATATAATGTATAATTATGTAGGTTTGCAGATTGGCACTAAATAAATATTTAACTTAATATGTAATGACATTCTTATAATTAAAAAAAATCTTACCTATTCACTGTTGTTTTTTTCACAAAAAGTACATCTTTTCCTCGCCTAAAAGATTAAAATAATTACACTTTAAATACAAAATACTTCTTTTTTAATTTATAGCCAGTATCTACATAAAACACGTTTCATATTGGTAATACTTCATTTGTTTTGAATAATATAATTTGTTGTGACAGAAATCGTTGCCATGGCATCGCGTCTGTCCTGTCTGTATGAAGTTGAACCAAAAAGTATTGGAGAATATTGTTAATTTCGGAGCGCTGTAAAATCCTTATAAATAAATAAATATCGAAATGGATCGAAATGGATATGGATATATATATCAATATTGGAAATTATTCCTCGAATACTCATCTACAAACATGTTCTGATGAAATTTACTGCTAAATGATTAGGAAAAAAAATATAACCCCTTAAAGGAAACTAGTTCTCAAATTTTCATCTGTTTTTGTTAATAACTTTGTAATGTTTAATTCTACAACAAAAAGTTGTAGGACAAAGTTGTAGAGAATTTAATTTGCGACAAAAATATGGTCGCAATTTTTTTTGCGATGAATAGTTTGCCCGATACGGCGCGATAACTATTTGAAACTCTTTTTCACGATAGCGGAAAACCCATAAGTGTTGGGACCCCACAAACTTGGATTTAGCTTTACACTACTCCCCCCTTGATATCTAAAAAATAAAATAGTGTCCTCTGACTTTAGCACACCCAAATGTAACATTTCAATGGACTACATGGTTTATCGATACATCGATAATCGTGACGTCATCAGGTGGTCAAGCCCTATCGTAAAAGGACATTCTCCTATTTTATGATGTTATTCAAGATCAATTTTTCATAGTGAATAGGAAATATTACTGCACAATGCAAGGGTAATCAATGTACTATAATTAAAACTTTTTACTTATTTGCTAAACACAATACCCACATAAACAAATATATGTTATCTAAGAATTGCTGGAAAATTTTGTATTTACCTGCATAACGTGTAAATATTTGGATTCAGACAGACAATCAGACAATCCAAATAAATACACCTAACATTAAAGTCTCTGGTTTATACGATGAATTATGAACATCACCACCGATGTCATGGAGATATACATTCAGAGGACTTCACTTTAACCATGTACAAATGGTGGCCTAATCGCTAAAAGTGATCTCTTCCAGACGGCCTTTACATTTTAGATGGATAGCGAGTTTAAAGAAATTACAATTTAATAGAACTAAGAACCTGAATTATAGAATCAGAAAATAGGTTACCTATCTTCTTAGACTTCAAAAGGGAGGTTCTGAGTGCCATGACATCGGTGGTGATGTTCATAATTCATCGTATAAACCAGAGACTTGGGATGCCGCTCGCTTCGCTCCCGTAATAGACCAACAAAGCGTGAGAAAGAGAAGTCTGTAGAAGTCATCATCATTCAAACATCGCCTATGAGTAATAAAGATAGACGATGACGTATTTTTATATAATAATATGTGTGTCAGTGTCAGTGACAAGAATTATCCGTAGTTTTCCGAATGACAAAAATAGCGTTTACCTTGAAAACTGGCAAATATTATATTTCTGAAATATAATCGAATCCTTGTGTTATTTACAGTACAGTACACTGTATTTAAGAGCCATGGTGTCTGGTTCTTTAAGTCATTTTAATAGTACGTGTAATGTGTAATTATTTGGATTGTCTGCATCTGATTGGAGACAATCCAAATATTTACAAGTTTCGCAGGTAAATGCAAAAATTTCCAGCAATTCTTAGATAACATATTATATTTGTTTATGTATTGTGTTTAGCAAATAAGTAAACAGTTTTAATTGTATTAAGTTGATTACCCTTGCATTGTGCAGTAATATTTCCTATTCACTATGAAAAATTGATCTTGAATAACATCATAAAATAGGAGAATGTCCTTTTACGATAGGGCTTGACCACCTGATGACGTCACGATTATCGATGTATCGATAAACCATGGCAATATGAAGTAGAATGTTATACGTACCTACACGCCTGTAAATACGTACATATCATACTACATACTATATCTGTGGTATAACGACAAAGTTTCGTCACCATCAGCGCAACGACCGCTCCACCGAAGTCACTACCACAGAAGGTACCGGATGTGGCTACTGATGGTTTCGTGACAGTGCAAAGGAAGCGCCGATCACGAACCAAAGTGAACCGTTGCGGCACCGATGCAGCGCAGTCCAGGCCAGCGCTGCAGGCCGCAATACCGAGTACACCCGTGTATGTCTCCCGCCTACACTATACCACTAAGGCGGATGACATCGGACAGTACGTGCGCAAGAAGGCCAACTTCACGCCGAGAGTGCAGCTGTTGGAGGCGAGCCGTAACGTCAGTTTCCTGTCGTTCGTGGTGCGAGTGCCCAACACTAGACTGAGCCTCGTCATGGAGGAAACCTTCTGGCCACAGGGCGTGGTGTTCCGTCGCTTCCGCGGATCGCTACCACTGGTACGCAAAAAGACCGAAGTGCGATAGTGAAGTGTGTACTAACAATAGTCTTAAGATTCTATTACTAATATACATTTTGTAATATCTATATGTATTCTTAGTTTTAAGGTATTTATCTATGGGCCGTAGAATAAGTTTATACCAACTGTAACTTTTCTATTTGTTGCCTGAAATAAATAAATAAATAAAAAAAAATAAATAAATAAATAAATAAACGTTGCCATACAGGCAACTTCATGCAAGGACAGACGCGATGCCATGGCAACGAATTCTGTCACAACAAATTATATTATTCAAAACAAATGAAGATATTACCAATATGAAACGTGTTTTATATAGTTACTGGCTTTAAATTAAAAAAAGAGGAATTTTGTATTTATTATTATTTCCTTTATTTAACTTGATACATATTTATTACATTTTTAAATAAATCTTAAAAAAAATAATACAAATATATTTAAAAATATAAACAATAG
Organism: Nudaria mundana; assembly: GCA_963556515.1. NCBI lineage: Eukaryota > Metazoa > Arthropoda > Insecta > Lepidoptera > Erebidae > Nudaria > Nudaria mundana. The sequence goes on along the minus strand of OY748316.1, from coordinate 4,422,509 downwards.
TGCCCCACCGGTATCGAGTACAAGGCGGTGGTTAGGGCTCCAGAGACAGGAATTTCCTCACGATGCGTGCCGTGTCGAGTAACACTGCCTTCTGCATCAGCCCCTTGACCCAACTGTCTAACGAGAGCCTCTGTAGGTGTTGGTCGAGGCTCTTAGCGATCAGTCCATGCACGGAAACGACTATCGGTACAATAACAGCTGAGCTTACATGCCACATGTCGACAATCTCGTGGGCCAAATCCAAGTACTTTACTTGTTTGTCTTTTTCGGCTTTCACGAGATTGCAATCATGCGGAATAGTAATATCAACTATTATTGCACGGCGCTCTAACCGATCTACTATCACTATATCAGGCCTATTTGCAACAAAGGTCATACGCCTTAAGGAGGCCGAAGAGCGGGAGAGGGAGGATGATCCCAACGCTCCCCCACTCCGTCGGCGAAGAAGAGGAGCACGCAGGAGGCGTTACGCACACCTCATGCCACCCGTGTGAGGGAACCACGGACAGCGGGTTGGGGTAACCTGGTGTCCAGCAAACGTGGTTGGAGAGGGGGTGTGAAGCCCACGCCCCTTTCCTCGGTGGGAAGGCTCGTCATTCCATCTGACGAGCCGTCGCCGAGGTGCCGTCTGTGCGTCCGTAAGGTGGTAATATCCTCCACACGCGGGATCCAGCGGCACCTCCCAGCTAAGGCGACAGGACGGCTTCCGGAGGTTGGTTTAGTGGGTGGGCCTGGACTCTCCGGGCATAGGCCTAGAGGCTGCGGGCTAACCCCACACACCGGCGTCACCTTACCCCAAGGTGGTGCTGATGGTTCCATAGGGAATTCCAACCCGTTATCAAAAAAAAAAAGGCCTATTTGCAACAATAGTCCTTATTATTATTATTTTATTATGGACGAGCAGTATTTAGTGCTGTTATGTCCACACCCTAGTGTTGGAGTATTGTAATTATTATTTCACTTATTATTTAGTTCACTTAGTTCACACATATAGTTCACTGTTTATTCGTTTGGTTTATAGTCTTCAAGCCATTGATCCAAGCGACACTTGAAAGAGTTCACAGATCCGGCCGATACCACATGTTCAGGCAACTTGTTGCAAAGGTTTACAATGCGATTGTTTAGGGTGTGATGAGCGGTTAATAACTGTGATGGTGAGCGGTTTAGAGCGAGGCTGTATCCACGGGATGAGTGTACTTTTTCTTTCAGCACAAATATGTCACTAAACTGTTTAGGCAAATTGTAGACGTCTTTACTTAAGAGTTGGTAGTTTCAGCAGTCTTAGGCGCTCCTCATATGGTTTACGCCGAAATCCGTATGGTATTTTAGTGGCTTTCCTTTGAACACTCTCCAGCAAATTCACATCTCTAATAAAATATGGATTCCATATTTGGAATCCATATTACAATCCATATTACATTTTTTATTTACTTATTTTTTAACTTTTTTTGCACCGTAAGTATGTACCTGTGACCGGTTTGTGTTAACACGAAGTTGGAGTAAACAACTTTATACAGGCTGGTTGATGTTGTAAAAGTGATTTTTATATTTTGCTTTATATTTTTTAGAATTTATTTGTCGCATGTAATCGTGATTTATTTCGTTCATGAGCTTAGGAACCAAATATTCTATTGTCCACCGACCGTAGTAGTTATTAAATCTAGGTACTTCTAACTTATTCTTGGTAATGTTTCTTGTGGTAATTATATGGGAATGTCACTATTATTGTGTTGTTCATTTGTATATTCATTTTGAATTTCATCTGAATGGGGAGTACGTTACAGTAATTAAATAATTCCAAAGGGTTATCTTTGTATTTATGCCGTATTTGGTCGGGCACTGTTAGTTTTAGAAATCTAACTTGTAGGTTAAGTATCCTATCTATGTGCGTTTTAAAAGTCCTACCATAGCTAGTGATGCCATATGATATTATCGACTCTGCTAGGGCACTGTACATATTACGCAGGACACTATACGGTATTTTTGACTTCACAATGTAGAATTTGGCCAAAATAGCTCGTAGTTTTTCACAAACTGAGTCTATGTGATAGCTCCAATTAAAACGGTTATCCACCACAAGTCCTAAATAAGTGTGACGTGTGACTTGTTCTATCGTACCACATGCACATGAGGTTCTAAACGTAGCTTTATGTAAACAGTCGTGACTGTGTGCATGTATTTGAAATGTATTTGAGGCTTTCATATGGCTTGAATGAACATGTACAATTTTGGTTTTATTCGGATTGAAAATATCTGAAAAGTATATACAATAAAAAACAAACTTAATTTTGCGGTTCGATCCCTAGACCCGTTTACTGTAATAAGTTTATCGTAGGTTACGTCACCCGCAGTGGAGTTCATTAAGGGGCGCTGCACACGGCTAAGATACTACTAGGTATGCAATGCATGCTGCTGTTGCAAAAAACTGAGCGAAGTGTTAAATTTTCGAACGACAACGATTTATGAGATTTTTTTTTTGTTATATCCGATTTTCAATTTTTTATGTTCTAAACCACCATCACGCCACACGTTATCACTGGTAAGTTTGAAGGAGATCAGGCGTTAAGGAGGAGTATCTCCGCATACGAAATACCTGAGTCGCCTAAGAATGAGCTTCGCTCACTTCGCTCAATAATATTTTATCTTAAGATACAATATCACTCAACAGTTATGCATAATAAATCAGTAACTGATGATCAAGAAAGCTATATCACGCAGGCGGAGCGCAGCGGATTATTTTTTTAATCTTTTAGGCGAGGATAATATGTACTTACTACCTATTGTGATAAAAACAACATTGAATAGGTAAGATTTTTTTATAAGAACGTCTTTACATTTTTTATTTACTTATTTTTTTACTTTTTTTGCACCGTAAGTATGTACCTATGACCGGTTTGTGTTAACACGAAGTTGGAGTAAACAACTTTATACAGGCTGGTTGATGTTGTAAAAGTGATTTTTATATTTTGCTTTATAATTTTTAGAATTTATTTGTCGCATGTAATCATGATTTATTTCGTTCATGAGCTTAGGAACCAAATATTCTATTGTCCACCGACCGTAGTAGTTATTAAATCTAGGTACTTCTAACTTATTCTTGGTAATGTTTCTTGTGGTAATTATATGGGAACGTCACTATTATTGTGTTGTTCATTAGTATATTCATTTTGAATTTCATCTGAATGGGGAGTACGTTACAGTAATTAAATAATTCCAAAGGGTTATCTTTGTATTTATGCCGTATTGGGACGGGCACTATTAGTTTTAGAAATCTAACTTGTAGGTTAAGTATCCTATCTATGTGCGTTTTAAAAGTCCTACCATAGCTAGTGATGCCATATGATGTTATCGACTCTGCTAGGGAACTGTACATATTACGCAACTGTGCATATACGGTATTTTTGACTTCACAATGTAGAATTTGGCCAAAATAGCTCGTAGTTTTTCACAAACTGAGTCTATGTGATAGCTCCAATTAAAACGGTTATCCACCACAAGTCCTAAATAAATGTGATGTGTGACATGTTCTATCGTACCACATGTACATGAGGTTCTAAACGTAGCTTTATGTAAACAGTCGTGACTGTGTGCATGTATTTGAAATGTATTTGAGGCTTTCATATGGCTTGAATGAACGTGTACAATTTTGGTTTTATTCGGATTTAAAACCAAGTCAGCGTCGTGTGCCCACTCACAAATTCGGGTAAAGTCATATTGTAGCCATTGCGCTGCTACGTTGATGTCCCTGTTAGCAACTAAGAGACAAGTGTCATCGGCATACTGGTATATAGAACATTTGTTGACTACGTGCTCCATGTCGTTGACGTAAGCAAGGTAATGTAAAGGTCCTAAGACTGAGCCTTGAGCCGTCCCTACTGTTACATCAAAAGGATTACTAACAGTATCACCAATTTTGACGACACATCGCCGGTTTTCTAAATAGTTTTTGCACCAGGATAGGAGTGGGCCTCGAATACCCGAGTTATCTAACTTTGTTAAAAGCGTGTCGTGTCTGAGAATTACATGTTGTTTATCATTTAGGTACTTGTTGACTTCATTAGTAAATTTAGACAATAGCTGCGTTGTAGATTTGTTGGGTTGGAAACCGTATTGGGATATAGACAAGACTTCGTTTTTAGAGTAAAAGTCGTGTATTTGGTTGCATATGTGTTTTTCTATAACCTTATCACTGGAAGTATAGTAATCGGTCTATAGTTCGTGTAATCTTCATGACTTCCTTTTTTATATATTTGTCGAACGATACCGGTTTTTAGTTCTGTTGGATATTGACCTTTTTCTATACTACAATTTATAAGTTTGGTTATTACTTCTGACGCTTTCTCACAGATAGACCTTATATCTGTACATGTCGTCTACCCCTGGACCCATATTGATGTTTAGACTTTTATTATTTTAAGTACGTTTTCGTGAGCAGCTTTCTTAAAGTAAATCGATTTATTGTGTGGGTATGTATATTCCGAAATATCCAGTAAATTTTGGTCGCATTTGGGTAGGATTTTTAGGACACTGTTTTTAAATTCTTTAGCAAAATTATTAGCTATTATTTTTGCATCTGTCGGACCCTTTTTGAAGGCCCTAAGGATAGTTTCGTCTAATGAGATAATAAAACAAAATTAGGTAGTTGGTCTATTGTTGAGTGTTTTTGTCATTGAGATTTCATCGATGAATAAAAATAAATACCAGCGATAATAAGATACGAAATTTCTTTTGAAATTATTTTTAAACTTAATTTTTTTTATTATTATTTCTAATTTTCGACAGAATTGGGCATTCCTCGCTCGCTTCTGTTTTCTATCCCTGGAAGGTCAGTTTGAGTATCTCATTGAGTATGACAAGGAGATGGGTGTACCCAATCTTCTGCTATATAATGATGACTACAGCCAGTGGCCTTCGGTATACCATAGCAGTAAGGTATGTTTAAAAATATAGAAATGTACTATGTAGGTATAATAAAACTAAACTGACACTATTAGGTACCCCAATGTATGTAGGTACTAGGTAGGTATACAGACGCTGTGTCTAAAAAAAAGTTAATCTACACTACATTTACTGCTAATTTTACATAGGTAACTAACAGTTTCTAGAATAAATAGCCGTATTAGGAGTCTGCGTAAGAACGCCCCCATTCTGAGGCCTTTTGATGGTCTGTAAGTGAGTTAAGTATTTGCCGTAGTTTCCTAACGTTTGTTTTGTTTGCATTGATTTCTTCCTTATAGTAATTGTTTCGTGATATTTCCTAGTTTCATTTCTAATTTTATTATATTTTAGTCGTAGTTCTTTGTTAGTATTATCATTTTTCCAATTTATATATAACCGGTCTCTTTTTTTGCAAATATTGTTTATTTTATTATTTATCCAAGGTTGTTTATTTCTCCTACTAATTTCATTAATATTCTTTTCGTATATTGATTCTTTGTAACATGTATTAAGTTTATCTTTAATAAAATTATAAATTTTTTTCGGACACTCTGTATCATATATTTCACTCCAGTCTATATTATTAAGTAATGAATGTAACTTTTTGTTGTTAATTTTTTGTATTATTTTTTTACCACTGTATATTATGTGAGCGGTCAAACCTAGCACACGAGACAGATACTAAGCGGTGGTCCGCCAAAATAGTTCCGAGTGCCGCCGAGTATAGGTCTAACGAGCGCGTTCTTACACATATGTGATCGATGCAACTACGGGTCGTTTTATTGTCACGCGTTTCTATTCTTGTGTAGTCAGATATCACGCTAGTACAAATTAAGTTAAATATTTATTTAGTGCCATCTGCGAACCCACATATATATTTTGATTAAAAATATTAAAAAATCGCCGATTGCCAGAATCTCTTCTATCGATTGTGGATAATAAGTTTGATAAAAAAAGATCTTAATTGGAATAAATAATATCAACGGAAAGATTTTTAGCAATATACTTATAGCAAGTTGGTAATTACTTCCTACTCTTGAGGTTCTGGTCGTTTTTTTTTATAGAATTGAAGATTTATAAATTCCTTTGACGATTTTATTATAATTAATCAGCTGGTTAAGTTTACAGGTTATTTAATCATTACAAATGGATATTTTTTTAACGGAGTTTTTATTTATTTCAATGCGTAGGTGCCTACCTACCTGCTTAACCAATAATTAGATCAATAATGTATCGGTTGCTGGGTTTCCTCCTGTGTCTCTTAGTGACGTCACGGGCTGACGCCAAATGGGTGGAGGGAAAAGTCGATACCAAAGATGTAAGTATTGCCACATAATACACCTAGCAAAATAATTATGTATGCACAAGGCTACGTTAGGTTACGTTAGGTGGAGATTGCACAGCTGCGCGCAGCATGCATCTCCGCCCGCCGCCAGTACACCAGGTTTCGCCGGAGGCATCGCCGCCCAGACGACGCGGCAACCCGAGAGGCGGAGCTTTATCAGGCTTACAGGGAGGCTAAAGGTAATCTCCAGGAGACAATAAAGCGGGCCAAGACGGCGGCCCGCGAGGAGCTCCTGGAGACCCTGCAGCAGAACCCATGGGGGCGCCCGTACCTACAGGTCAGGGAGAAACTCCGACCTAGGGCGCCCCCACTGACCCAGAGTCTCCAGCCGCAGCAGCTGGAGCGGGTCATGGGCTCCCTGTTTCCGACGAGCGCGGAGGAGCACGTCCCTCCGCGCATGGCTCCGTCTCTGCCCGACACGGATAGCACCGGCGAAAACGACGTACCCGAAGTCAGGGTGGGGGAGCTAGGGGCGGCAGTACTCCGGCTTAAACGCCGGAAAATCACTGCCCCCGGACCCGACGGCATTCCTGGCCGTGCATGGGTCCTGGCCCTCGAAGAACTCGGGCCTCGACTGATGGGGCTCTTTAGCGCATGCCTCGAAAGGGGCCAGTTTCCCAAGGTGTGGAGGACGGGGAAGCTGGTCCTGATCCGTAAGGCGGGGCGGCCGGTGGACTCACCGTCCGGATACCGGCCGATCGTGTTGCTCGACGAGGTATGTAAGCTCTTTGAGCGAATTATCGCGGAACGCCTCGTCGAGCATCTCTCGACGGTGGGGCCAGACCTGGCGGACAACCAGTACGGTTTCCGTCGGGGACGCTCCACCGTGAGCGCGATCATGCGCGTCAAGAGCCTGACGGAGGAAGCAGTCTCGCAGGGCAAGGTGGTGGTGGCGGTGTCTCTTGACATCGCCAACGCGTTCAACACCTTGCCATGGAGCTGCGTTAGGGAGGCGCTCGTGTATCACGAAACGCCTCTCTACCTCCGTCGTATTGTCGGGGCCTATCTCTCGGAGCGGGCCATAGCCTTCCCCAGCTGGCTCGGGCCAGCTCGGCGGGATGTGTCGTGCGGTGTTCCACAGGGGTCGGTCCTGGGGCCGCTTCTGTGGAACATCGGCTACGACTGGGTGCTGCGGGGTGCGTTGCCTGAGGGCGTCGGCGTAACGTGCTACGCCGACGATACCCTCGTCACGGCGCGGGGTGCAACGTACCAGGAGGCAGCACTCAAGGTCACGACGGGTGTTGCTCAAGTCGTGGGTCGGATACGGCGGCTGGGACTGGAGGTGGCCTTGCACAAGTCCGAGGTTCTGTGTTTTCACAGACCTCGGAACGGTCCACCTGAAGGTTCCAGCATAAATGTGGGAGGCGTTAGCATCGGCATCAAGCCCTCGATGAAGTATCTAGGGATCGTACTTGATAGCCGATGGAACTTCGGACCACATTTCCGAAGTTTGGTCCCCAAGGTGACACAGGCATCGGTCGCGCTTTCGCGACTGATGCCCAACCTAAAGGGACCCAACGCTTCCTGCAGGAGACTGTACCTGGGGATCGTGCGGAGTATGGCCCTATACGGGGCTCCCGTATGGGCGGCGCGGTTGACGGCCAACAACTCAACGCTCCTTAACAGACCGTTGAGGACCTTGGCCGTCAAAACAATAAGGGGCTACCGCACGATCTCCGGAGAGGCTGCATGTCTCCTAGCCGGGACCCCTCCATGGGACCTGGAAGCGAGAGCCCTTGCGTCATTGTTCCAATGGCGCAAGGAGGCGCTGGAGCGGGACCACAGGCCTGCGTCTCGAGAAATCGATGACCGGCGGTCCCAACTCCGACAGGATCTCATGGAGTCATGGAGGGTGCGACTTGACCAACCCAAGTGGGGTGCCACCATCATCGCGGCGGTGAGACCGATCATGGACGATTGGCTGCAGAGGCAGCATGGTGACCTCACGTATCGTGCGACGCAGATCGTTACCGGGCATGGATGCTTCGGTAGCTATCTGTTTCGCATCCATCGTGAGGTCACACCCCGGTGTCAACACTGCGAGGTTTCCGACGACGACACCGCACTCCACACGTTGGTGGAGTGCTCAGCGTGGGCGAGTCAGCGCCGGGACCTCGTAGTGGGTCTGGGCGTGGATACCCTCTCGCTGGAGACCATGCTTCAAGCCATGGTCTCCAGCGGGAGTAGGTGGAACGCGGCCGTGTCCTTCTGCGAGCAAGTCGTGCTCGCGAAGGAGGCGGCCGAGAGGGAGAGGGAGCGTGCCCTCCCCGCCGAGTTCCGTAGTCAGCGGCGAGGCCGCCGCAGACTCATCTACGCCCAAGACCATCGACCTCCATGATCGGGGCCTGAGGACGGCGGGATCGCCACCCGTCGTCCTTACAGAAGCAGGCTAGAAGGGTTGCGTGCTGCGGGGCCTTTGCCCCATAGCACGCAACCAGATTCACTCACTGACGCGGGATAAAACCCTACCTCCAACGACGCGGGATTCTCATCCCGACCCAACCCCCGCAGAGACCACAGAGGTGGTCAAAGTCCGCCGGGCGCCACTGGAAATACGTTCTGCTTGTAACCAGAGACGCCCGGCAACGGACGTTAGAGCGGCCGCGGCCTTGGTCGCGGAACTAAAAAAAAAAAAAAAAAAAAAAAAAAGGTTACGTTAGGTTAATAATAAGTGAGGGTCCTTTCTCCAGCATCAACACGTCCAGACAATCGGACGGATCGTGAAATAATATAAGTATTAGGATATCACTGGTATACATGAAATACAGCATAGGACCAAGGACACTGCCTTGTGGTACACTGGCTTGTATAAGCTTCGGTTCCAAATATGCATTCTCATACCTTACTTTAAATGTCCTTAAATGTGACTCTAAAATATCTCCAAAATGCGTAGGGAGCATTTTTCTTAATTTATTATTATGAGGCCTTTGTGCGATACCTTGTCAAAGGCTTGAGCCGCATCCAGAAATACTGGTAGGTAGGCAGACTTTCTTTTTTTCTAGACGTCTAAAAAGTTAATAAAATAAACACTTGAAGGTGTTCCCGTAAAACAAACGTGACGTTTTGCCGTTTTTAAGATAATGGTACGACTCCTTCGTGCGAGAGTCCGACTCGCTTTTTCTATAAAGTTGATTAATCTATGTAGTTAGTAGGTAAATCAGAGACGCCCGGCAACGCACCTGAGAGCTGCCGCGGAATTAAAAAAAATATACGTAGTGGTCTATTGTTGAGTGTTTTTGTCATTGAGATTTCATCCATGAATAAAAATAAATACCAGCGATAATAAGATACGAAACTTCTTTTGAAATTATTTTTAAACTTAATATTTTTATTATTATTACTAATTTTCGACAGAATTGGGCATTCCTCGCTCGCTTCTGTTTCCTATCCCTGGAAGGTCAGTTTGAGTATCTCATTGAGTATGACAAGGAGATGGGTGTACCCAATCTTCTGCTATATAATGATGACTACAGCCAGTGGCCTTCGGTATACCATAGCAGTAAGGTATGTTTAAAAATATAGAAATGTACTATGTAGGTATAATAAAACTAAACTGACACTATTAGGTACCCCAATGTATGTAGGTACTAGGTAGGTATACAGACGCTGTGTCTAAAAAAAAGTTAACTAAGTACACTACATTTACTGCTAATTTTACATAGGTAACTAACAGTTTCTAGAATAAATAGCCGAATTAGGAGTCTGCGTAAGAACGCCCCCATTCTGACCAAGATATTATTTTATCTGTGCCTTTACTTTGACCACGAGTTTCAATGTTTTTTGTTCAAAGACCTGCAAAGAACGCGAGGAAATTCTAAACAGGGCTGGACAGAACCAGATAGTGAGGTTGTCCCACTGGTATCCTGACACGGAGTACTCTGGCTGTATACTGAAGAAAGCTAACAAGGAGTTGCCAGCTTCGAAAAGGTAAGAACACCATTCCGATGACAGTGTATACAGAGATAGCACATACTGACTGCTTCAGTGACGTGGTCGGTAGTGCATCCGCTTTCGACCCTGGAGTCTAGGGTTGAATCAATTATTTGTGTAATCCACTAAGGTTTGTTTCGCAGTTTGGGTGTCAGGTACATAGAAATGTATACCCAACATTTATACAGGTACTTACTTATTTTTATCCGGATATAGTTTGAACCTGTCGGCTATTATTTATCGATCCAATAGTTTGCTCTGCACCCACAAAGAGGTTTAATAAATATCAAGCAGCCCAATCCAACCTCAACTGCAAGTAGTACACATCAACGGACAAGGCGTTTTCGGGAAGTGGCTACCTGTTTCCCCTAAGGGATAGCAAGAGGCAAATGATACGCCCACACTTCGCCAATTATATCATTGATCCCACATAATAGTGTCTGTCACATAATAGAGTCTTTAAGTTTCCCAGAGACTCCATTAATCAGCAGATGCATCACTTCCATGAGAGGGTTGACTTAAAATCTTAGGAAAATCCCTGTACAGTTTTAAGTATAATATCTAGAGAAATAATATCACTTTTAGCACAACATCAACTGAAAAACCACCAACCACGACTATCAAACTTAAGAACAAAACAAAACTGGAATCTCTAGAACCTTCATACTACGACCAGTTCTTAAAGACAACCCCTCAAAACCCAACTTCTCAATACCCAACACAAATGGCAGATGGTAACACCACGTGGTACGAGCTACATCCCAATGACGAGCTAAATGTTACCACCACGATGATTCCCGAGGATGAGTTGTGGGAAAGTATAGATGGTCACAATGGTAGTTTTGTTGGGAAGATGAACGATGTGGAAATTTTATTTAACAATGGGAATGGGTCTATGGTATGTGTCTTTAGTAATATTTTATTTACACCAAAAACAGATCAACATCTCCAGGGACCAAGACATAACATCCTCACTTACACACTACCTTCTACTGATTATTACGTGAGACTAAAAGCGACTGGCAACGTTGCCACGTCGAATGGCGATATAGTTCTCTGAACTGTGAAATAACCAATCTTTTGGTCCTAAGAAAGCATTGATCAGACATATTTCCAAAAAGTTAGCACACGGCCCTAGTATCTCAACCCCAAATGGTTCAAAAACGCTTGCTAGATTAACTTATTTATGCCGTTTGAGACCTTCCGTGGATGCAACAGCAGCGTCACGTAATGCGAAGTGAACCTATTACCGCTTACCCTTATACTTGGCAGAGCCTTGCGCTTACTCTTATGTTTGGCAGACCGTTGTAGGTTTATCTTCAGCTGCACCAAGCCTCGGTCTGCCCCATGACGTACCTATATAAACTACGTTTAAATACCTCTAGCACAAAATCAAACGTTCTCCGGACCTATACGAGAGATTCCGACGTAGGGGTTTAAACGCTGAAGCTTCAAAGCTGGGAAGTTCCAGTGAGACTGAGAAGTTGTGGGTTTCCTGCCATAATTCCAGGAGGTTCAGGTCTGCGAGGGAACGCTGGTGGTTCATAGCTATCAGTAACTGCGATAGTAATAAGGTAAGTATAGCAACGAATCTTGCAAATTAGGAATCGTTGAACAAAACATCTTTTTTTTCTTTTTTTTTCACTGACTGAGGCATTTCCTAACCCAGTTGTAGTCAGCTTTCCAGTCGAACTGCTGCATGACTGAAATTCGATATTTTCCGTGACGCAACTGCCTTTTGACCTCCACAACCCATTGAAGTTCTATAGCGAAGACCACGAGCATAATCTTTAAGGTTCCAACTACCCTTGACCACTGCCATAGGTAGATGTTCGTAGGTATGGCAACCAGGACTGACGCTTAACGAGCTCTTCTAGGTACGGAGGGGTCTTAATGTCTTAAAGCGTTTCCTGTAACGGAGATAGGCTCCTTTCTTGAATACCTGGAGGGTTTCACTGACTGAGTTTGAATAGAAACACTTATAACAGTTCTATACATATAATGTTACTCGTTACAATATTTACTGCCACGGCTTTAGAGGTCGTGGAAGATAGATGATTTTATATAATACTAGGTATTTAGTTTAGAATATAGGTTATAGGTCACGGGACGTATGCTGAGTAAAGTAAACAGCACGTCACCTGCTATGTCGTCGATGCCACACTGTTATAAGTGTTTCTATCTCCAGGTATTCAAGGAAGGAGCCTATCTCCGTTACAGTGGCGCCCGATAAAGGTTTTATAGGCTACAGGTCAATAGTCAAGGACGTGTGCAATTTATAATATTTTTTTTCTCTCTCTGTGTAATTGTGCGGACTCGTCTACGGGGCTATGTACTATTATATAAAACTAAAAGGTTAACTCCATAAATTAAGAATTCTTCAGTGTCACAAATTTCTTAGTGCATATTTTGTTCTTGATGCCTGTGCGCACGCGGTGAGCACAAGCAATCACTGTGCAGTCTTCAACTGCGCAACTAGCATATTATTACAAAAATACCTAGTACTATCACCCTTTTGGACGAGAAACTAATTTTGTTTTTTTATTTCTCTTTAGAGTACTGCGTATATTCTCGACCGTGAGCCATGGCATACCCAATCACATATAAACACCTCATTAAACCTGAGTTAACATATGAAGTACTAATCAGAGGCGGCTCGCCTGGCGAATCGGTCGAGGACTTACGAAATCAAATAATCAACCTCTCCAAAATATCTCCGGAGGACATTTTGTGTTCGAAATATACTCCGGAGGTTGATATTTCTGCATCTAATAATTTCATAATTAGAATAAACAACAACATTACCTCGTTAAAATCTAAATTTGATATAAATCTTTATAATAGAACAGAATCAATCATTCACCACGTATTTCATAGACTATCTAGAATTGATATATCCCTGCCTACCACTGTAAAATCAATGGAACTCGTTTGGCAAGCTTATCATACCACCCATGCGGAAATAACCTCACTAAAACCACCATGCGGTCAAGAAACGGCTTGCGCTAGCAAAAATACAGACCCGCGCCATCACGAAATAGCACTCTTATATGAACGTCAGTTATTTGCAGAACTTGGTAAATTCAAATATAACAGTAGAACTTGCGTAGGCGCATTTTTACAAAAATTAAACGAGTTTATGGCCTCTAGAGGTATTTCGGGGGACAAGGTTCTATCCGTTGCATTCGAGATATTTTCAGACGATGCCTTACATTGGGTATCGAGCTATTAAGGATAGCATAAAGTCGTGGGAAGATTTTTGCCAATTTCAAAGGCGTGATTTTAGTCCACATAACTATGACTACAAGTTTGCCGGGCGGTGTTTGTTAAATTGTAAATTTTTCAAAAAAAAAATTGTGTGAACCATTACCTAATATGGTTACACACGAGCCAGAGTCCAGTAGACCAACGGTGTGTACCTTGTTCACCGTAACTGGAATGTAGAGACAGTTATTTATTTTAATAGAATCTCTGATTTGGGAAAGTTTATGAGATTTGAAAAATTTAGAAATATAGTTTAGCCAATTGTGCCACTCGGCCTTATTAGTTTTTGACCTACTTTTTGTTTTATCCCAATCGGAGCTTTTTAGTTTTTTGGGTTTTCACTGGATTTACAAGTAGGACAATCGACAGAACGGTATCCCTTTAGTCCACACTTAAAACAGATAAGAAAACGTGGTCGATTGCAACTCTTTAAAGAATGTATATCATTTCTACACCTCGGACAGTACTGTTTAGAATTATTGGAGTTATTAACAGCGTTTGCTTCGTGACTCACATTATTGTTTGAAAATAATTGTTTATAGTTTTAAAAAAAAATATTCTTTGGGGAATTTTTATTTGAGTTGGAAGCGAAATAACTGTTATATGCTAACTCAGGTGCCAATGTTTCAGCTGTGGCCCCACGTTGGGCGCCACTGTAACGGAGATAGGCTCCTTCCTTGAATACCTGGAGGGTTTCACTGACTGAGTTTGAATAAACACTTATAACAGTTCTATACATAATTATAATGTTTGAGGTTACTCGTTACAATATTTACTGCCACGGCTTTAGAGGTCGTGGATGATAGATGATTTTATATAATACTAGGTATTTAGTTTAGAATATAGGCTATAGGTTTTAGAGTCACGGAACGTGTGCTGAGTAAAGGGAACAGCACGTCACCTGCTATGTCGTCGATCGCACACAAAAGGGCGATCCTCCGTGTTGCCCGCTTATATAGAATACTTGAGTAGCTTCATCGCCCGTCCCGGTCGCACGATAGCGTGACGTCACGCGCCGACGTCACATTCCTTAACTTTTGCAATGTGCTAACCCACCACGTTACTTAGCCACGATACCCTCGGGTCACACGTTGGTCGTAGATACATATTATTATACATGATTGATAAAAGAGTGGCCTGGAGTTTCTGTTTCTCGTTCTTTTCTCTTTGGCTCCACCCGTTGCTTTGCAAATCTGGCTTTAAATGTAAATTCTTATGTGCAGACGTTGACGCTGACGTGAGTTGAGTTGAAGACCGTATTAAAGTTCATATAATTATTTCTAGGGTCTGGATGTAAAATACAAATTTTTGATGACTAACGGTCCGGATGGCGACTTCTGGCATGAACACTTTTCTGCCGATGAATTCTGTAAGTACAGACCAATGTCTTATTAGTAGTTAGTACCTCCCTCAAAACATAGTTTTGAAATCACACGCCTTTGGTTTCCGTACTATCGGCGTTAAGAGGGTTTGAGTGTAGAAATCGTGGTATCGATCGAGTTTGGGTTATTTACTAAGTTATTTAATATGTATTTAGAAATATACTAAGTATGTTTAGAGCAGAAATACTGACACTGACCCTATACCAACCTGTCTGGCCCTCTCTTGGGGGGGGGGGGGGAGGGGGGCTCGTGGTCTAGTAGTAACCGACACAGGAGCTCGTGGTCTAGTGGTAACCGAGTAGGTTAACACATTGCAAAGGTTAAGCAACATCTAGTCAGGCCGATCTTAGGATGGGTAACCATTAAGACACTGAGACCCCTCCGTACCTCGGAGAGCACCTTAAGCAGTCGGTCTCGGTTGTCATACAAACATCTACGGGGTCAATCGTTAGGGGTAGTTGGAGCCCTAAATAAAAAATCCGACCAGACTAACTACAGAACTTTGCTATCGTCCATGGGTTGTGAAGGTCAGATGGCAGTCGCTTCACGAAAAATATCGAAGTTCAGCCGCGAGCAGTTAGACTGGAAAGCCGACCCCAACTGAGTTGGGAAAGGGCTCGGTGGATGATGATGGAGAGGCCTACTGGACTATGACCAGCAGTGGATGTCAAATGTGCTGAAATTATGACTTTGATGAGGCATAATTTAAGCATCTGTACTAATACATTTGTTTTATCTGTGTTTTCTTGTAGATGTATTACCAGTTCTTGTAGCTTACACCATAGCGTATGCGGTGATGATGATCGCCGTGGTGTTGTGTAGTATCGTGTTGAAGTACCGACATTTACTGCACGC
Source organism: Nudaria mundana (assembly GCA_963556515.1). Lineage (NCBI taxonomy): Eukaryota > Metazoa > Arthropoda > Insecta > Lepidoptera > Erebidae > Nudaria > Nudaria mundana. The sequence goes on along the minus strand of OY748316.1, from coordinate 4,406,795 downwards.
TACCTACAAATTGTATCTTATATCAATAGTGGCTCAGCAGTTTGGGGTGACGTTGAACGCACTTGCTTATGTCTATTACGCAGCTCATGGCAGTGGCGGTCAGAGTGCTAGGATTGTTGGTAAGTATTTGCAGTTTGTGTATTTCTACTAGAAATGAAATGAATAGGATTTCATTTAATATTTAATATTTTATAGGCAATGAAGTATGCTAACTTATTCTCCTGGAAAGGGATCAGTCTCTGGTTCGAGTCCAGCCCAAGGCTATATAGTTTTTGTGATTCGTATTGTAAAAATTATTTGAAATAGGATTTCGTTTAATATATTTCGTAATTTTTTTAAATATATTTGACTGCTTCGGTGTCGTGGTCGGTAGTGCATCCGCTTTCGTCGCCGGAGTCTCGGGTTCGATTCCCAGTCGGGACAAACTGTGTGTGATGACACATAGATACGTTTGTACCGAAGTCTGTATGTTTCCTAATATAAAATATGTATATATTTACAAAAAACAATGAATATAAGTATTTATATCAGTTTATCTAGTACTCATATCACAAGCTCTGCTTAGTTTAAGACTAGATGGCGTTGTGTGAATGGTCCTAAATATTTTTTTATTTATCATTCCAGGATTTAAAGTGTCAATTTTCATTTCGCTCACAATGAACGCTTCATCCAAGTCATTAAGACTGATTCTACATTTTCTGTCATCTTAGCGCCTGCAAATTAAGAATCTGGCAAGAAACGCGACTTGACAATTTTAGTGTACTTTTTTATGTCTGTTACTTCATATCTTTCGACTGGATGAACCGATTTTGATTTCTTTTTATTGAAAACTACTGCTTCCTGAGTGGTCCCATTTCAATTTGGTCCCATTCTAGTAATTTGAAGTCGGTTTTTGGGTCAATGTTTGACGTTTTTATTGTTCAGGTCAGTTCATATCTGGTGTGTCAGAGACGACGTTCATCCTCCTGCTTGTCCTCATGGCGAAGGGCTACACGATCACCCGCGGACGTCTCAAAGTTAGCTTCACAGTCAAACTAACGGTCTTCATGTGTCTATATGTAGTCACATACATTATATTGTTTGTTTATCAAGCTAAGGTTTGTACACACACATAAACAACAATATACATAATTATATACTAAAATTATTTACATTACAAAATATCGTTTAAGAAATCCTCCTCGTCATTACCGACTGGGAAGGTTCCCAGAATGCTGGCTGTGTTGTCACGTTGGATGGCGATACTTATTCTTTGGGCCTGAAAATAGCCAGCCTTCTGGTCCTGAGAAGCATCGATTAAGCGTCTAGCAATGTCTCTATAAAGGCGGCGAGCACTCGGACCCCATGGCCCCAGAGTCTCTACCCCACTCCCCCCCTCTTAGTCAAAAAGCTCACGATTAAAAAAATGTTCATAGTAGATCAGATATAAACTGTGTCCGCCACACACATGCAAACAGATGGACTTGACGAAAGCGAATCGGTTGGATAGCATATTATTATAACCATGTCAATAGTCAAGCCTTCGTAATCACAATAAAAGTGCCGGTGAATATTGGAAAAAAAATTTTGGTCTCAGTTTCGATAGCAGAAACTCACAGAAAGCGTTATTTAAAAAAACACAATTTTGTTTTATTTTGTCACTTTATGAGTGAAAATGTGCGATTGGAAATTAATTTTCAAATTCCTTTGTATAGGCTTTCGACCCTGGTGAGGTGCTGTACCTATACGAGTCGCTAGCAGGGTATGGACTCATCGTGTTGAGGATCACCGCGTGGTGTATGTTCGCTTACTCCACCTTCTTTACCGTCAAGAAGTATCCGGAAAAAGTGAGATTTTTTTAATATTTTTGATATACTTACAAAATTGTTTGTTAAATATCTTCAATGGGAATCATCACCGCCGGAAACCAGGAGTTATAATCCATGGGCTTATTCAGGGTGTTAATACTTTAAAATATATTTATTTTAAAGTACACACAAGACTCCCCCGCAAAAGGTTCTGTACCAAAAGGAAAACTAAATGACGTTTGTTGTATGGGAGCCCCCTCAAATATTTATTATATTCTGTTGTTTAGTATTTGTTGTTATAGCAGCAACAGAAATACATCATCTGTGAAAATTTCAGCTTTCTAACTATCACGGTTCATGAGATTACAGTCTGGAGACAGACGAGTCCGAGTCCGAGACTTCGAACGGAGACGGACGACAGGGAACCTTATTACTAAGACTCCGCTTGTTTTAACCTTTGTGTACGGAACCCTAAAAATGGTGTTGTCCATTGAGGTACTAATGGTACTTTACCTCGTTGATAGAGTTCCTTAGTATCCCTTAAATAACTAGGTATGCAATACATTCTGCTGTTGCAATAATTGAGCTGAGTTTGTCGATCCGGGTCGAACTCCTAAACGACTGGACCGATCTTTATGAATTCAGATATATGCACTCACGGTGATGGTCACTATAACCGTGCCAAATTTCAAAAATATCGGTCCAGTCGCTTAGGAGGAGTTCGATCACGAACGAAATACACGAGTCGTCTAGAAAGAGCTTCGTAAACTCCGCTCAATAAAAAACATACATTGTTACAGAATACCTTCTACGGTCGGTTTTTCATGGGCGGCACTTTGTGGTTCTACGCAGGCCCACTGTTTATATTGACAGCCAATACATATTTAGGTAAAGTATGAATTTATAGCCGCTATATAAATTGTTACATATAACGTACATTAAATGTGATAACAATCATAACGCGATTCAGCCTAGGTGTGAGCGCCAATGGATAAAGTGGTTCTCGAGGAAGGTTTATGTGTAGTATATAATTTGTCAAGCGGGAGAAACCACGGGCGGCTGCTAGTTATCTAATAAAAAGAAGGCGACTTGACAGACACTATTGAATGCTCTATTGAAAGTACTAGCGGACGCCCGCTCGAAAAATTGAAAACAAAAACCTTCCTCAAGAACCACTATAGGTATCGGTGAAAACAGCATCAAAATCCGTTGCGTAGTTTTAAAGATCTCAGCATACAATACATACGACATACGACTTTGTTTTATACTATGTTATGACGTGTTTTGCATTGCTTATAGACAAATGGGTACGAGAAAGTGTCGTCGCAGCAGTTTTACTATTCATCTCATTCAGTGGACACATCATGTTCTTGGTAAGACTTATTTTAATCGAAAATAACTTGGTCTTCTTGATTTGATGTCAAGCCTGGAATAAAATGGTGTCCGTCAACGTGGCATAGGATTTACCTTCCAAATTCCTAAGAGAACACATTACAGGATTAAAAAGTAGATACTTTCCTACTTTTTACTAACTACCCTACGTTAGGTACTTACCTACCTACTTCTGAATAAGTATAATAAAAATATATCTATAACGGCACATTATACAGTTAGTAGTACAGTAATGATTGAATAAAATATTAACAAGAAAAAGAAAATAACACTATCAATACTATTTACGCCTCCGTAATGTTAATAGCTATATATAACCTATGTAATAGTGCGCCAATTTGTTCGACAAACCTACCTTTTTTTTTAAATCCGCGGCTGCGCCTTAGTCCTCCATTGCCGCGCGCCTCCGGTAAGCACTAAAAGAATTTCCAGTGGCGCCCGGCGGACCTTGGAATGTGTGACCGATTCGTGGTGGTCGGGTGTTACTTCGCATCTTTGGGGTCGGGTTTTATCCCGCGTCGGTGAGTGAAGGCGTGCGTGGGGTGAAGCCCCACATCACGCAGCCCTTCTAGTCTGCTTCTGTAAGGACGGTGGGTTGCTAATCCATCGTCCTCCCGATCATGGAAGTGGATGGAGGCGCACTTCGAAACTCAGCGGGGAGGGTACACTCCCTCACCCTACCGGCCGCCTCCTTCACGAGCATAACCTGCTCGTCAAGGAGTTTCCGTGCCCGGTGATGATCTGTGTCGTCGTGAGGTCACCGTGCTACCTCTGCAGCCACTCCTCCATCGACAAACCTACCTACCTTCTTAGAGAACGAACTCGCGCGCCCTTTCGTTTAAACAAAATGTTCAATTTGTTTTTAATTTCAGATATTAAAATTGCCAGTTTTCGCCAACAAGAACTTTCCCTACCACGTGAGAACTACACAGATTGGTGTCATGCAGGTAGGGTTGTGTTTTCAGTTTACATATTGTCCGAATGCAGAGATTCCAATGAGTCGCATGTATCTAACACTTGGCTGTTGGAATTTTGGTTTGAATTACAGAGAGGTTATAGACTTTCTATAGGGCCTGATAACGGCAATAGGCTTGCTTCCTATTACGTGGGACTAACAGTGACTGGAGATATGTGGGCGTAATGAATGCCTCTATCTACTCTTTCGGAGATAGTCTTAATTTTGTGTTGTAAGTGTTTAAAACGGGACGGAAACTCAAAGTGTTTAAATAGGTTATGGGCCCAGCCGCACATAACCTATTTAAACACTTTGAGTTTCCGTATACGACTAGATTTTTTTTAACTGGCCTGCTTTCACGGCCGCCCTATCGCCTATCGCCCTATCGCCCTATCGCCCATTGTCGGAACAACTGAACAACTGATAAACATATTTATATATTTTGCTTCTGGCGTAAAAAAGTAAAACTAGTGCAGAAGCATATTATAATGTGTTATCCTTAAACTCTAATTCGGGTTATCCTTTTGAGGGCACACCCCGGAGGCCCGACATGGGACGTTGGGGCGGTAATATAAAAAAATCCAACACTACGCATGTTGGCAACCTACTAATCTTATCAGTAACATTAATAGTGTGGATAATAATTGAAAGGCTTCTGCCGCTATCGTGTTAGCTAAAAAAAACTGTGAAATTTGACCGTAACTTAGCTGTTAGTACAATAGTCCCGCCAGGATCTTAGGGTCCAAGGTCCCGGACGACACTTTGGCAAAAACACATGTCAAAAATTGACACAACACCGACTTCAAATTACCGAAATGGGACCAAATAGTGGTCGAAATGGGACCAAATTGAAATGGGACCACTTAAGAAGTAATAGCTTTCAATTGAAAAAAAAAATCAAAATGGTTTCATCCAGACCCCCTCCTAGTCTGTGAACTGGATGAACAGATTTTGAATATGTTTTTAATTGATCCCATTTCAATTTCGTCCCCTTTTAAGTAATTTGAAGTCGGTTTTTGTGTCAATTATCAAAAAATCTAAAATTGAGGGCATAAACCCAAACAATGTTTTTAATGCTCGCGAGATCAACTGTTTGACCATAGGGGACCACTATAGATGACTATTCCCTTCGTACAATAGATTCCTCCGGCTCCTCCGCGACCAGACTTCGACGCTTCCCGCGAGAAGCTCCAGCGTCTCGGCGAGGTTGAGGGCGCTCTGACCAGGGAGGAGTTCCTCAAGATGAAGGAAGAGCTTGAAGAGTAAGTATTCAGTTAGCGAGTAACATAGGCCATATAACAACCTCACGCTATCATCAATAGGAGCGGAGTAGCAATGATAAATGTTGCAAATACCACATTCATACCACTGTACGAAGTTAAACATACATCACGCATATATCCCTGACGGGGTACGCAGAGGTGCATTATACACCGACTCTATGTCATTCAATTATTGGTCCCACGTAAGTTCCCGGTAACGGCAATAGGCCTATTGCCCACCTGGCGGGCCTATAGCCGTCAGACCAGCCAGAGTTTGTATTACATACCAATAAATAGTCGCTACAATCCGAGCTAAGTTTGCTAGTCTCACTAATGCTATAAGAAGGAAAGATTCCCGGTAATTGGAAACAAGAAAAGTATATCACATGACCGGAGCTGCGGCAATCAGCTAGTCTATGTACTAATATTATAATAACCAGAAGACTCCGATACCACTAAACCGATTATGACATTTTTTCACTATGTGAATAATAGTCCAAAACGCCCAAGACTTTAATTATCTGTGTTATGGCTGGCACGTAAGATTTTGTTGCCTTTCATCAACATTTCATCGCAAGGCAACGGGTTTCAATATTTTCTTCAAAATTACAATATTTCTGCTCCTTATTTTCAAATTTATTCGGTCATTTTGGGCATAACCCATTATACGTGTGCCCGGTGATGACAATAGGCTGGCCCCCTATTACGTGGGATTAAGAATACTGGCAAACTGTGGCTGAGGCTGTGTAATGCACCTCTGCCTACCCCTTCGCGGATATAGCCGTGATATGTGTGTGTGTACTTAGCTACTAGTGGCAACTTTTTATCCTGGTAATGGGTTCCTGTCGTAATTGGGGACGGGAAACCAAAATCATAGGGGAAGAGCCCCGATAATCAACTTGTTTTCAATATAATGTGTGTAACTACTTCCTATCGTACGTACGTTATATTTTTAATACAATTTTTCCAGTGAATACTTGGCAACATTAAAAAAAACAGTGGCAATGCACGAAGTGTTCCTACAAAGGTTGGCAACACACCCCGTGTTCAGAAACGACTCACATTTGCGTGTGTTCCTTGAGTACGAGCAAGATCTGTGCGCCAAACCTCGGGGGAAAATGGACCTTTTTGGTGGACTGGTACGTTTTTTTCCTCTTCGACCAATTATGGGCAGTCTTTCGACCATACCGCCTAGTTTATTTTCCATAAGCTTTTTTTGTCTTAAATTTCTTCAGTTAACCGTACAGCCTAGTAATCCTTACCTTGTTTTTTTGAGACCGCTCCTTCGTCGATTGCCGAACGTCTCTGGTGAGCATACAGGGTATTTCCAGTGGCGCCCGGCGGTACCCATAAGGCAAAACGGGAACCCTATTACTAAGACTCTGCTGTCCTTTCGTCTGTCTAGGCTGTATCTTAGAACCAACCGTGACAGTTAGAAAGTTGAAATTTTTATAGATAATGTTTTTCTGTTGCCGTTATAACAACAAATACTAAAAAACAGAATAAAATCAATATTTAGATGGGCTCTCATTTTTATAGATATAATAATACACTTAGGTAAGTATTACAACTGCCTAATACTTTACTTTAGTTTACTTCAATTTTTTTCGTCTGTCCGTCCTCGCTTGCCTCCCAAACCATTTCTTAAGACACTGAGACCCCTCCGTGCCTCGGAGAGCACGTTAAGCCTTCGGTCCCGGTTGTCATACAGATATCTATGGCAGTCGTTAGGGGTAATTGGAGCCCTAAATCAAAAATCCGAATAGTCTAACTACAGAACTTCGATATCGCCCATGGGCTGTGGAGGTCAGATGGCAGTCACTTCACGGAAAATATCGAAGTTCAGCCGAATCGCAGTTACACTGGAAAGCCGACTCCACCTGAGTTGGGAAAAGGCTCGGTGGATGAGGATGAGTTGTTAACATTAAAATAACTTGTTATAGAAAATCGAGAGTCGCATGGCGTCAGACCAAGACCTGAAGCTTGCAGACACTCTTCGGTACTACATGAGGGACGCTCACGCTGCCAAAGCTGTTCTAGTGAGAAGACTTAGGTATGTATTTGAGGAGTTCGGTTTTGTTAAGCGCATGGCTAGTGGCTCAGGAAAAATCGAGTCCCAGACGCTCACTTGCAATACC
>OY748316.1:4301954-4399061 GCA_963556515.1 Nudaria mundana | reverse complement strand
ACCAATGAAGGACAACCTTGACATCCTTGGCATAGACGTTCGTCGAGAGCTCAATAATAAAAACTACATCGAAAGATGTATAGGGCTAGCTTCGCGGAAACTAGGAATACTGAATAAGGTAAAGAGATTCTTTACACCGGACCAGAGGTGTCTGCTGTACAAGACGCAGATTAGACCCTGCGTCGAATACTGCTCTCACCTCTGGGACGGCTCCGCGAAGTATCTGCTGGACGCTCTCGACGCTATGCAGCGACGGGCTGTCCGTATTATAGATTGTCCGGAGGTAACGGGAAGCCTTGAGCCGCTAGCTCAGCGCCAAACAATAGCTTCCCTGGCCGCATTCTACCGTATTTACCACGGCGAGTGTTCTGAAGAGCTCTTCAATCTGATCCCACCCTCTTCCTTCCGATCCCGAACAACGCGTGCCGGGCAGAGATGCCACTCCCACACAGTGGACAGCATGTTCGCGAGAACCGAGCGTTTTAAACGTTCGTTTTTCTGCCGAACGATAGTGGCCTGGAACGCCCTTCCTGTGCACGTGTTTCCTCCCACATATAATCCTGGGTTCTTTAAGCGGAGCGTGAAGAGGCACATCAGTAGGTCGTCAAGTTGAGGGCCACTCTCTATAGTATTGTGTGCTGTGAGAGTGGCCCACAATCGCTAGACGTCGTCACGACTTATCACCAGGCGGGCGGCGTCAATTTGGCGAACTCAATATATAAAAAAAAAAAAATTAAAAAAAAAGTACTAAAGTAAGGTCAACGAGACGAGATAAATAACGTAAAGAGAGTTTTAAAAGTTCCAAACATTTTTTTTTTATTCCCTATTCTAATCGCTGTCGCCTGTATTAGACATGGCGGATTCGTTGTAAGAGTCCGAATCAGACGTATTTATGACAGAATTATCTATAAAAAAACAATGTTAAGTAAAATGTTTTAAGAAAAAACTTTTTAAATTATATAATAGCATAAATTTTTCGCAGAATCAAAAAGACAACAAAACGTCGACAATTGTTTCGCCTCTAAACGAGGCATTATCAAGACTGTCTCAGAGAGAACAGCAAAATTCGTGGTTGGAACGTGTTTGCTTATAAGTAAACGCGTGCAAATTTCATTATCGCGATGTAGGATTCTTTACAATAACTAATGTGGGTAGAAACCTCAGATCATGCTAACTAAGTTCCAAAAATAGGTATTCACCAATACTTGACCTTATCTGTTTGATTTAATTACTGCCTCTTGAAAAGTTGCATAGAAAACCCAAATGACACACACAAACCAACAACAATTAATGTGTCTGTCTGTTCGCAAACAGATTAAGTAAGGGAGATGTGTGAAAATCTATTTGTTCGTTGAGTAAGGTGTCCGCATCTCTTCTAACTATTTCTAGCCTTTCCCAAACACTTAACTTGAACCCTTTCTCACATAAACGTAAAACTTTAAAAGTGTTACTATTGTTCAAGGAATGACCAGTGTCAAGAAGATGCTTCGCGAAGAGGGACTTTTCAGGACAACCATTGCGGGACGCCGCTCTATGTTCCTTATATCTAATATCGAAGAACCTGCCAGTCTGTCCCACATACTTCAAACCACATTCATCACAACTCAACAAATAAACACCTGATCTGCGTGAGACCGACACCGAATCCTTGCCATTACATAGCTCCCTCAAGGTATTCTGAGTTCTAAAAGCAACAAATATACTACTTTCCCTCATGATCTTAGCTATACTCAACGAGACAGGACCCACGAACGGCAAACAGGCCGTGTACTTCCTAGGTGGATCTTGAATCGGATATAATAAATGAAAACTAGCCTTTCTTCGTTTTTTATTTAATAATGAGTGAACCATTCCTACGTCATAGCCATTACTTTGTGCTATGTAGCAAATGATGGACAATTCTTCACCAAATGCCTGTGGGCTCAACGGTACCGCCAGTAACCTGCTCAGTAAGCTGTGGAAAGCTGCCATTTTATGTTGCCATGGATGATTGGATGAGTAAGGAATAACTGTGTCTGTAACTGTTGGTTTCCTATAGATACGGAACTCATGAACACCGTTCCTTCTATATATAGAACATGAGGTATAGCTAAGATCATGAGGGAAAGTAGTATATTTGTTGCTTTTAGAACTCAGAATACCTTGAGGGAGCTATGTAATGGCAAGGATTCGGTGTCGGTCTCACGCAGATCAGGTGTTTATTTGTTGAGTTGTGATGAATGTGGTTTGAAGTATGTGGGACAGACTGGCAGGTCCTTCGATATTAGATATAAGGAACATAGAGCGGCGTCCCGCAATGGTTGTCCTGAAAAGTCCCTCTTCGCGAAGCATCTTCTTGACACTGGTCATTCCTTGAACAATAGTAACACTTTTAAAGTTTTACGTTTATGTGAGAAAGGGTTCAAGTTAAGTGTTTGGGAAAGGCTAGAAATAGTTAGAAGAGATGCGGACACCTTACTCAACGAACAAATAGATTTTCACACATCTCCCTTACTTAATCTGTTTGCGAACAGACAGACACCTTAATTGTTGTTGGTTTGTATGTGTCATTTGGGTTTTCTATGCAACTTATCAAGAGACAGTAATTAAATCAAACAGATAAGGTCAAGTATTGGTGAATACCTATTTTTGGAACTTAGTTAGCATGATCTGAGGTTTCTACCCACATTAGTTATTGTAAAGAATCCTACATCGCGATAATGAAATTTGCACGCGTTTACTTATAAGCAAACACGTTCCAACCACGAATTTTGCTGTTCTCTCTGAGACAGTCTTGATAATGCCTCGTTTAGAGGCGAAACAATTGTCGACGTTTTGTTGTCTTTTTGATTCTGCGAAAAATTAATGCTGTTATATAATTTAAAAAGTTTTTTCTTAAAACATTTTACTTACCATTGTTTTGTCATGGATTTTCGCCAAGTAACGCCTGTTTCTATCCAATATTTTAGAATTATCTATTCTATCAATGTTGACAACTACGGTACTAAATGTTGTCCTGTACCATGAAACACAAAACGACAGCTCTCGTCGACCAACGTGCGTCATTACTGGGTACGACTGATAATGACAGAGATAATAATCGCTCGCTGTAAATGTAACTCGGTTAAGGTCCGTTGGCTGGTATTTACATATAATCACGCCAGTTTTCCCTAAACTGTGAAAGGAGACATATTATACGCACAAATTTTGTTAGGTCTATTGGCATATATTGCCGATCATCGGAAGTTTAAATGATGATCGGCATGTACACCACTTGTAGGAGAGGTTGGATTAAGAACTTAAGATCTTGGGGTTTCTTTACTACTTTGAACGAGCGAGAGAGGCGTCTTTATTTCGAGACTGCATACTTTTGCTTTCGTATGTCTGTCTTTGTGTTGCGAGCTAGTGGACACTTTTTTTATCAGATCTCGACGAAACTTAGCAAAAGAATTCCTTAATTTAAAACTTTTTTTGCTTTGATTGGTAGGAAATGGGGGCAAAAGGCCTAGTTTTTAATGTTTAATGACGATACCAATACCTCCTGTGCTCGCAAAGCCAGGTATTTATCACTTGATATCACTAAATGATCACATTAAATATTAAGATAGAAATTATAAATCACAGGCAGGGCTCTGATTGGTCATCTTAGTTCAGTGGTCAGAGCATTCTTCTTGTTAAGGAAAGGCCATGGGTTCGAGTCCTACCGATGACATTAAAATTTTTGTTATTTATAATTTCTATTTTAATATTTTATGAATAGTTTTATAAGCAAACTCATCGCTTTGAAATAAAATGATTACTTAACTATTAATCTATTTTATAAGCAATGAAGTATGCTAACTTATAAAATAAAGGGGCTCGTGGTCTAGTGGTAACCGACCATGTTAAGTTAAGCAACATCTGTCAGGCTGATCTTAGGATGAGTGACCATTTCTTAAGACACTGAGACCCCTCCGTGCCTCGGAGATCACGTTAAGCCGTCGGTCCCGGTTGTCATACGAACATCTATGCCAGTCGTTAGAGGTAGTTGGAGCCCTAAATCAAAATGGCAGTCGCTTCACAAAAATATCGAAATTCAGCCGCGAGCAGCTAGACTGGAAAGCCGACCTAAACTCAGTTGGGAAAAGACTCGGTGGATGATGATGATGATGATGAAATATACTTACTTATTCGCAAATTATCTTGCAATATGAATCACAAACACTATAGTCCGTTTTTTTCTCAAGACCGCGCGAGCGCGGCCGCAATTATGTCCATTGCCGTGCCTCCCTGGTACACACCAGAGGTATTTCCAGTGGCGCCCTTCGGAAACACTATAATCCTGGGCTGGACTTGAACCTTACTTACTAATCTATCTTTTTAGATGTTTAACAGCCTACGAAGCCGCTAACAGAAATCTAGAGAAGGCAAGAGATAAAAATAAAGATGTCCACGCTGTAAGTTATTTTTCTTTATTATAATTCCATTATAATTTAAAGAGTGTTATAAAGTTTGCCCATTTCGGATGCGTCTTGAATTTTATTATATTTTATTTATTATTGTATATGTTACCGTTAAAACCCGTTTATAGTTACAACGCGTGTGTACTAGTAAAATGCCTTTGTTAAAACTAGAATTAACTGATTTGCTAAATTGAGTATCAATTAAAACTATTATTGCCACTGTAATAGGAATTAAAAACAAGAATAAACCACTACGATTAGAATGTTCGGGATATTTACCATGTAACATTATTTTATCGAGTCTCCGATATTTCGACACTGTTGCAAGCTTCTGTATTCTTCCGCGATCATGGCGCTTGCAACAGACTCGATAAAATAATGTTACATGGTAAATATCCCGAAAAATAATAAATAAATATCCTATAAAATAATGTTACATGGTAAATATCCCGAACATTCTAGTCGTAGTATTAATGACCATGATAGTTTAAATAAGAATATTCAATTTTGAACATGTATTAATTCTAGTTTTAGCAAAGGTATTTTTGTGTTGGATTTTAACTGTGACACAGAATCTAGTGCCCCCCCCGGATATGTTTATATGGTCTTAGCACCCGTCATTACGAACTACCGTATATCAGGTTAAATTCTAAACAGAAGCCAAATTTATAAGAGCACCTCTTTTTTAAATTTCCGCGCGCGCTGCCGCTCCTTCGTCCATTGCCGGGCGTTTCTGGTACCAGAAGGTATTTCCAGTGCGCCCCGCGGACTTCGGCCACCTGTGTGACCTCTGCGGGGGTTTGGTCGTTGGATTGGGTTTTATCCCGCGTAGGTGAGTGAATCTGGTCGCGACCCTTCTAGCCTGCTTCTGTAAGGACGGCGGGTGACTATCCCGCCGTACTCAGGCCCCGATCATGGAGGTCGATGGTCTTGGGCATTGATAAGTCTGCGGCGCCCTCGCCGCTGACTTCGGAACTCAGCGGGGAGGGTATTTTCTATCACCCTCTCGGCTGCCTCCTTCAGGAAAACGACTTGCTCGCAGATGGGACTTATAAAAGCACCTTAGAATCTGTAACATTTTGTTCTTCAACATTTAATATGTTTATCCGGCATCAAAAAATGTACGCTTGGGTAATACTGTCTTCTAGTAATACTACTACGAGTACTATGTACCTATATACTACATATTAGTACTACTAGGTAGTATATACTAGGTAGTACTAGTTCTATTACTAGTACTAGATAGGTGCACTGTACCCTATAACGTTATAGAGGTTGAGGTAACCCTTTTAAGGAAGTTCGAGTCCTGCCGGTGACATCCGTTTTTCCGAATTATATGTATTTTTTTATTACTAAACAATAAAGTTAACTACCAAATGGAATGCAAAAACCACTTGTGGCACATTTTTGAGACTTTTTTTTATAAATAATTAACTTTTTTATTCATAGGTTTAAAAACCCCAATCAACCATTCCTATTTTTTTGGCTCCTACTTAAAATAGAATCTTACATATCAGTTTTACAGTGCAATCGTTAATGCACCTTGTGTTCTGCCATTTCTATTTGAATCACAATTCACTATGTATTTGTTGATTGTTTTGATGCTCTCAGCCGTTGGAAGTGCAAGAGGTAAACACGCTTATGTTATGTCTTAACAATATTTTTTTATGTTACTGTAAGAACCCGTTTTTGGTTACAACGCATTCTTACCAGTTACAACGCGTTGTAACTAAAAACGGATTCTTACGGTAGCATAACACAAAATCATAGCTGTATCCCCGAGGGGGTAGATAAAGGTTTTTAACACGTCCATAGTTTGTAAGATATTTAGTTGGTCCCACTTAATAGGTCGACGTTCCCGCCTCGTCCGTTTGTCACCAGGTGCGCTGCGTGCAGGGCTGGATGACTTGTGCTCTTAGTATCCATACAGAAAGAAAGAAAGTTTTTTTTTTATTGTTGTATCACAACTTAACTCAACGTTACACAAAGAATAATATAACTTATCTGTGGTCACGACGTAACATTGACGTAAGTGACACGGTCGTGTCACAATAACTGACAGTGTGGTTTAGTTTGACACTTATGAGTGACGTGTGTGTCGCAGGAAATACGTGTCAAGCACGTGCCGCGTTTTTACAACATATTGTTCGGGGGGGGGGGGTAAGGAAAAGTATTCATAATCTTACACTTGCCTAAATTATCGCAGAAAATATTCAGAAACACACGAATAGCCATAACACTTTTCATTGGCCAAATTGTCAACATACCTGACAGAGGCCATTACCAAAAATTGAATTGAATTGAACATATTGTTCATAATTGTTTACATTTATTGCCTAAATTGGCCTAAATAAATCCACTCACACGTACCCACGTACTGCAACTTGTAAAAATTGCGACGCACAATATGAGAAAACACATTTCAGTACATCTGGTTTTCAGTGTCACCCCAGTGGCAGTGGGAATATAAAGTGAACTAGGACCAAAGTCTTATATTTCAATCGTATCCGAATATATACGTAATGGTTGTGCAATAGCCAAACTGTTGTCGAATTTTACAGTCTTCCTTGAATATAATAGAATAGAATATGCTTTATTGTACACCAATACAATACAATAAATATACAAAAACATGTTATCAATTTAGTATGTACAAATGGCGGCCTTATCACCAAGAGTGATCTTTTACAGGCAACCTTAGGATGGACATAAGTAGACAGAAGTGAAATAAAAAGTGGATAGTTATTGGCGTATGATTCAAAGAAAGATACAGAGAGTTATGAAAGGTAAGGTATAAAAGAACTGAGTATGGAGATAGACAGGGTGAATTTTTCAAGTGGGCTTGGATGGCCAAATCCGGAACTATAAGGAATAGCGAAAAATGCTCAAAGGAGTCACGAGCCCGATTTTGATGAAACTTAAAACCTCATCATTAGATTTTTTTAAAACCTATAATCCTAGCTGGGAATCGAACCCATTGATTTAGAAAAAAAAAGATTATTCTGTATAGAGATATGCCTACATAACATTAAAATAAATACTATTGTAGAGCTATAGTCTATTGTCTTTTTCACATAGTCCGTTGACGTTTGCCCTATGTTTGGGGAGCGTGCTTTCGAATCATTTAAAGCCCTTGGTAACACGGCCCTGGTATTTGAAGTTACTAACGTTATGCAGCAGTTACACTACACTCGTCACATCATATGCAGTGATTAATCGTAATCATTGTTGAAATCACAGTGACTGTACATTTATTATTAACACATAACAACATTAGTCAAATGATAATTATGTTAGAGTAGCAATAATTTACATGCCTAGAACTGTGTTCAAAGTGAGTATGTAGCCGCGGTATTACGACAAATACCAAATGTCACCTTACATGGGTAAGTTGACGTGGCCTTCTACCTGAAATAGAGTATTTTCTACACTACATCTAAGTATTTGAGATTTTACACACACACATATCACGCCTATATCCCCGAAGGGGTAGGCGGAGGCGCATTACACACCCACAATTTGCCAGTATTTTAGTCCCATGTAATAGGGGGCAAGCCTATTGCCGTCACCGGGCACATTTATAATGGCCGAATGAATTTAATAAAAAGTAGCAGCTATATTGTAATTTTGAAAAAAAAATTGAAACCCGTTGCCTAACGATGAGGTGTTGATTAAAGGCAACAAAATCTTACGTGCCAGCTGCTATTTAACAGCCAATTTAAAGTCCTGTGCGTCTCGGACTATATGTAATTAATATTTTCTAAGGTCTCCTAGTGGCATTATAATACTAGTATAGATAGATATATGATGGTGCTGTTCGATTCCCAGGCGGAGCAGGCTCAGGCGGACGCGTGTGCTAAGTTCGAGCAACTGTCTGCGCGCGCTAGAGAAGAGCTTATAGACTTCCGCAACAGAAGAGTTTCGGCTTTCAGGAAGAGGTATGTATCTTAGAGAATTCAAATTGTAACACTGACAATATCTCGCCTCTATCCCAGAGAGGGTAAGCAGAGGTGCATTACACACCGACACTTTGCCAGTAATGCCTATTACTGCCTATGGATGATACGTTGGAAGAGCCCGAATCAAATGTATCTATGACAGAACTATATTTATTTACAATAAGAATTACAATAAACATAATTATAAAATAAAAATATTTACATTACAAAATATCGTTTAAAAAAATCCTCGGCGTCATTGCCGACTGGGAAGGTTCCCAGAATGCTGGCTGTGTTGCCACGTTGGATGGCGATAGTTATTCTTTGGGCTAGAAAATAGCCAGCCTTCTGGTCCTGAGAAGCATCGATTAAGTGTTTAGAAATGTCTCTCTAAAGGCGACGAGAACTCGGACCCCATGACCCCAGTGTCTCAACCCCAAACGGCTCAAATATGTAATCACCTGCTAGGTTAGCATATTTACGTCGTTATATTACTCGTATATTAAATTAATGTTTCTGTTTCAGTCTTATCGACTTGGCTGAATTAGAAATGAAACACGCGCGCGCTCAGCAGGAGTTGTTCAGGAAGTCACTGCAGGTGCTCAAAGAATGCCAATAAAATAAATATTATATGTTATGTTTTACTTAGCATTATATATATATATATTATAAAGAGGAAATATTTGATTGTTTCTTTGAATTGAATATCCGTAACTACTGAATTTTGAAAGTTCTTTCACTAATATGTAGCTACACTTAGATCAAAAATACTATAGATATTGGATTCAGTACAAATACAACACGGAATCTTAGCACTCGAATATATTTGTAATTATTACAAATACCATCTATAAAATAAACAAGATTGTACATTGATGGTTGACATAGAAATAATTCGTAATAAAGGCGCATCATGTACAGCGCCGTTGTCGCATCCCTCGAGAGTCAGCAAGAGGAATAGGAACTTAGTATGGCGCGCGGTTGAAGCGCGCAGGTGTGCAATGTACAGCGCCGTTGTCGCATCCCTCGAGAGTCAGCAAGCACAATAGGAACTTAGTACGGCGCGCGGTTGAAGCGCGCAGGTGTGCAATGTACAGCGCCGTTGTCGCATCCCTCGAGAGTCAGCAAGCACAATAGGAACTTAGTACGGCGCGCGGTTGAAGCGCGCAGGTGTGCAATGTACAGCGCCGTTGTCGCATCCCTCGAGAGTCAGCAAGCACAATAGGAACTTAGTACGGCGCGCGGTTGAAGCGCGCAGGTGTGCAATGTACAGCGCCGTTGTCGCATCCCTCGAGAGTCAGCAAGCACAATAGGAACTTAGTACGGCGCGCGGTTGAAGCGCGCAGGTGTGCAATGTACAGCGCCGTTGTCGCATCCCTCGAGAGTCAGCTAGCACAATAGGAACTTAGTACGGCGCGCGGTTGAAGCGCGCAGGTGTGCAATGTACAGCGCCGTTGTCGCATCCCTCGAGAGTCAGCAAGCGCAATAGGAACTTAGTACCGCGCGCGGTTTAAGCGCGCAGGTGTGCAATGACCGAGGTGAAGTGGTGCCGGTTTTAAAGCACTGATCGGTAATCTAGGTATTTTTGATCTAAGTTGCTACATTATCCCTGAGTAACATATGCTACTTTTTATCCCGGTATGTGTTTCCACGGGAATCGGGAACGAGAAAAATATATCACGCGGGTGAAGCCGCGGTGATCAGCTAGTATTATATAGTCGAAATTAAAATTATTTTGGAACTGCCATAGCTCATAAACCGATCTCTATTTTATGACGTAAACTGATTAAATCTCTCAGAAATGAGTAAAAATTGTTTTAAAAGTTAGTACTTACTCTGTAGCTCATTGGTTATGAGATCAAATGTCCGGAGTTCGTTTCCCAGTCACGGCTAAATAAAACACAAGCAATTTGAGCTTAACTAGATTAATATTAAATCATACTATAACAGCACCGCTCCATATTCTAATTTGAGCTTTAAAACGTGGGACGCATAATATAAATTACTAATGTCAATAGTAGATAATTTATATGGCAGTCAGTACCTTTTGTGTCGAGGCTTTTTCATACTGACATTATGAAATTATACTAACATTTTTATTTATTTTATACCCTGTTCTAATTACTGTCGTCTATATTAGACACGGAGGATTCGTTGGAACAGTCCGAATCAGGCGTATCTATGACAGAACTATCTATTCTATCAATGTTGACAACTACAGTACTAAATGTTGACCTGTACCATGAAACACGCAACGACAGCTCTCGTCGACCAACTTACATCATTACTGGGTACGAGTGATAAGGACAGAGATAATAATCGCTCACTATCGCAATGTAACTCAGTAACGGTCGGTTTCACGTTTTAAGGTTGGTGTCGTTTGTGCTGTTATATAGTTATATAATGTGCTTCAAGCTTAATAATTTGTCTTTTTTTATGCATTCCGAACACGTTGACAATTAGTTTTTATTAATGTAATGGAGAATAAAAATAATAAATGGAGATAAATATGTAAACAATATGCTACCGTAAGATCCCGTTTTTAGTTACAACGCGGTGTGACTAGTAAGGACACGTGTTAACTAAAGGCCTTTGAATCAACGCGTTGTAACTACTAAGAACACATTAATTATCACTAGACAAAACGAGTTTTTATATTATGTTTTTTTTTGTACTATATGCAATAATAGTTTTAAAATATTTTTATATTTAAGAACTAAGGTGTTTTAGTTACAACGCGTTCTTACTAGTTATAACGCGTTGTAACTAAAAACGAGTTCTTACAGTAACAAATAAAAATAAAAATGTTCATATATTTTAAGCGTTTTAAAAAGTTTTAGCGTTAAGATATTTTCTATGTTCCACTGGTCGAGCGAAGCGGCTACATTTTGAGACTAGACAATTTTGTTTATGTCCGTTTGTCTGTATGTGTGTTTAGAGCTAGCGGAGACATTTTTTTATACGATCTTGACGAATATTCTCACAAGTGTCCCTTAAAACAATTTTTTTCATCATGTACTTTTTTGATTGGAGGGGAAATGGAAGTTAAAGGCCAATGTTTTTTAATGTAAAAAAGAAGTATTACGATTCCCTCAGAGCTTGTGCGGTCGATTGTACTACCCGTGCTTCCACTCGTAGATATATAATTGACGCCTATTGACCGACTAGTGTATGTATTTCTAATTGTTTTTAAATACCCAGGGATCTTTATTAACCCTTTGGAAATCAATAAACCCAGAGTTAGATCAAATTATGTACATTTTGGAATACCTACGACGGAATACTGAAACGTCATTCAAATATTTAGGCGCTGTTTAAATGCTTGAGCAGTCATTAAACTTGAATTTTTAGTACCAAACGTCCCTTTTAAGTAAAAATATTTGAGGGATGTTTCGGTATTGCCACTAGTTGGTAAAAAATCGGTTATCTGTAAAGTCGGTTTACTGACGATAGTTGAACGTGACAACGTCATAACTGCCGAACGCGGAGGCCGATTGTGCTTCTTTGTCGCTCGTTCCACGCTCTCGCTTGCACTTCAAGCCTTAAATGGAACGCCTCAGAGCGAGGTAACGCCGCATGACGTCATGTTTTTTCGTGCGTGCAGCCGGCTCCATCGAATTATAAGACGTTGTCACGTCAAAACTAGGCGTATCCTAAAATGTATACTTCGGGGCTTTAGCTGTAACATACGAAATTGTTCAACTTTATATAAAAATAGGTTAATGAAATATTATTTGATGTACCTAATATACATATATATTTTGACATCAACTGTGGTTTCTTATTTGATATGAATCTAATATACTTACTTACTTTTTGGGTGTAAAGGAGCTCTACCAACATCTTTAGGGCCCCTAGCGACCTCACCTGCTAGTGGCGCACCTGCTGATCAACGGACGAGGCTCGTTAATTTATGGTACCTATGGAGTGGCTTCGGCCCCTACGTGGGTACCAGGTGGTACAACAGTGTTGGTCCGGGGAGGTACCACCGTGCAGCTGTGCTAAAGCCCCCCAAGTAACCCAGCCCAGGCTGGGTTGCGTTAGGGGTTCAGCAGCTGCACCGCCGGGCCCGAAGCGATGTATGGTGCAGCAGGCATAGGACCAGTGGGGGCGAAGTGGAGTCTAGTGTGGGTGGTATGGGTCGATTCGCCGGCCAGGGAGACCCTTAGCAACGGCGTTGCCGCGGCCGCCCGCAACACAGTCATGGGGCCCGCCTGGGACCAACCACCCCAGGAGGCTGCCCCACATGTTGCGCATAATCCTGATGTGGGATCACCGCTCCAGGTGGTAACCGGTGTGGGGTAGCGGCGGCCTTGCATCAGGGGGGTTTGGGAGCCCTTCCGTCCGGCGAGTCGGCTCCGACCTAACCACACGGTTCTAGACAAAGCTAGCCCCTGCGCTTTGTCACTTACTGCTGCACCAAATGTCACCCTGTCTTCACGCTTCTTCTTCATATACATTATGGCAGTGCAACATAAAAAACGTAAACGTTCCACAGCGGCCCCAGGAAACCCCACAACTTCACTTTTCGAGGTGGAGTTCACTAACATCCGTGGACTCCATGCGAACCTCGATGCCATCCACCATCACCTTGAGACGGCACGGCCCGCTGTGATGTTCCTCACGGAGACACAAATACGCCGCCCTGAAGACACGTCTTACCTGTGTTACCCCGGCTATGTCATCGAGGAACAATTTCGAGATAAAGCCGGAGTGTGCGTGTTCGTTAGGGCGGATGTTTGCTGCCGCCGGTTGCGCTGCCTAGAGAACCCCTCCAACTCCGTCCTTTGGCTGCACTTAGACCATGGCTCTATTAGCCAGATCTACATGTGCGTCTACCGCTCCCACACAGGGGATTCTGAGATAACAAAGCTCTTCCAGTACCTCAGCGAGACGGCTGATGAAGCGGAGGTGCGGTTCCCGAACGCTGACCTAGTATTTCTGGGGGACTTCAATGGCCATCACATTAAATGGCTGGGGGCCCTCAAGACTGACCATGCGGGTAGGACCGCCCATGCGTTCGCTCTCTCCCACGGTCTGACCCAGGTGGTATGCGGGATCACCCGGATACCAGACAGGTCAGATCACGCGCCCGCTCTGCTGGATCTACTGCTGACGAGTCACCCAGCCCATTACAGTGTTTCGGTAGGAGCCCCATTGCGTAGTTCCGACCACTGTGTTGTTCACGCTGGCATGAAGGTGTCACCTCCTGCACGTCCTGTACAAACGTCACGACGACTATGGCACTACTCGTCAGCGGATTGGGACGGTCTACGCGATTATTATGCGTCCGTCCCCTGGAGCCAGCGCTGCTTTGTAGGAAAGACTCCTCCGGATAGCGCTTCTGCGATTGCTGGCGAGATCAGTTTAGGGATGGATTATTACATCCCTTTCACTGATGTCGCCAGTATCCGCAGAGCCCGTCCCTGGTTCGGACGAGATTGTGCCAAAGCTGTTCGACAAAAACAGTCGTCATATCGCGCCTGGAACAGGGCCCGGGCTGTGCGCGACTCAAACGTGGGCCACCTCACAGCAGCGTACAACCGGGCCACAAAGTCCAGTAAGAGGGCCTTTAAGAGAGCGGATGCCCAGTGCGTCGCGCGGCTTGGTCAGGAGCTCACTTCCCATCCCACGGGCAGCCGTATTCTGGCAACTTTACAAAACCGTGCAATCTAACTTTTGTCAGCCCTCGCTGCCACCGCTGCGTTACGCAGATGGAACACTGGCTCACAAAGCCCAAGAGAAAGCGGATATGCTCGCAGACCTCTTTGCGGCTAATTCCCGGGTCGACGACCGTGGCCTGCAGCCCCCCGCCATCGCCAACTGTGGCCACACTATGCCTGATATTGTTATCAGGCAATATGATGTACGGGCAGTGCTGCGGTCACTCGACACGCGGAAAGCCAGTGGCCCTGACGGCTTTCCGGCGGTGGTGCTACGAAAATGTGCAGCTGAGTTGTCTCCAGTATTAACGCGTCTGTACCGCCTGTCATACTCTTCAGGGCTCGTGCCGGAGGTCTGGAAGGAGGCGAACGTACAACCGATCCCCAAGAAAGGGGATCGATCCGATCGAGGCAACTATCGACCCATAGCTGTCACCTCAGTCATTTGCAAGGTGCTTGAGCTCCTTATAAATAAGCAGCTCATGCGATACCTAGAGGATAACTCGCTAATCAATGATCGACAATACGGCTTCAGGCCAAAACGATCAACGGGTGATCTTCTGGCATTCGTAACGCATGTCTGGTGTGGGGCTATGGAAAGGCACGGCGAGACCTTGGCTATTAACCTGGACATCGCCAAAGCTTTCGATAGGGTCTGGCATGCTTCGCTCCTTTCCAAGCTTCCGGCATATGGTCTACCTCCTCAACTGTGCAGCTGGATTGCCAGCTTTTTGGCAGAAGCGAGAAGCCTGGCCATCGCAGAGGACCCGCACTCGGCACAGGAGTTGCTCGGTTCGTCCGACGGTGGGAGGATCTGAGATTGAGGAGGAGAGACGACGACTCGTGGCTGATCTCGACCGTAACCTCGACAGTATCTCTCAATGCGACGGGCGACGGGCTATCCATATTATAGATTGTCCGGAGGTAACGGGAAGCCTT
This sequence comes from Nudaria mundana, assembly GCA_963556515.1. Taxonomy (NCBI): domain Eukaryota; kingdom Metazoa; phylum Arthropoda; class Insecta; order Lepidoptera; family Erebidae; genus Nudaria; species Nudaria mundana. Next base: position 4,384,100 of record OY748316.1, on the reverse strand, counting down.
GAGCCGCTAGCTCAGCGCCGAACAATAGCTTCCTTGGCGGCATTCTACCGTATTTACCACGGCGAGTGTTCTGAAGAGCTCTTCAATCTGATCCCACCCTCTTCCTTCCGATCCCGAACAACCCGTGCCGGGCAGAGATGCCACTCCCACACAGTGGATAGCATGTTCGCGAGAACCGAACGTTTTAAACGTTCGTTTCTCTGCCGAACGATAGTGGCCTGGAACGCCCTGCCTGTGCACGTGTTTCCTCCCACATATAATCCTCGGTTCTTTAAGCGGAGCGTGAAGAGGCACATCAGAGGAACAAACACAAATTTATTAATTTATACTACTACTCTATTTGAAAATATGGATAGCAACGTTCAAACAGATAGCGTGTACACGGACTTTAAAAAGGCTTTCGATAGGGTGGATCACAAAATGCTTCTGGATAAGCTCGCATTCAATGGCATACGTGGAAATTTGTGGCGGTGGTTCAAGTCGTATATCAGCAATCGAACCCAAAAGGTCGTTTTGAATGGTTTTCAGTCTGATTTCGTACCGGTAAGCTCAGGTGTACCCCAAGGCTCAATTATGGGCCCCCTATTATTCATAATATTTATAAACGATATATCTAATTGTTTTAAATTTTGTAACTTCTTATTATACGCAGATGACCTAAAAATATTTCACACAATAACCAGTGCTGACGACCTTATCAAATTTCAAAGCGATCTAGACCATTTCTCTGACTACTGCGCCAACAATAAATTAAGTGTAAACCTAAATAAATGCAAGTCAATAACTTTTACAAAGAAAAAACTAGTTTTTAAATACCAATATACTTTGTGTGATGAGCAGCTAGATGCTGTTCATTCAATAAGAGACCTAGGTGTCACATTAGACAGCCAGCTACATCTCGAACTGCATATAGATAATGTCGTGAACAAGGCGTTTAAAATGTACGGATTTGTAATGAGAAATACCAAGAATTTCACACGACCTACCACTTACCTTCATCTTTATAAATCACTGGTGCGACCTCAAATGGAATTTGCAGTATCCATATGGGATCCTTACTATAGTAAATATAAACAAGATTTAGAGTCTGTCCAGAAGAAGTTTATGCGAACTATGCAATACAGGTGCTACCATAATTATTTAACTTATGAGCAACTTCTGGAGAAATATAATATCCTTACTCTTGAAAATAGACGTACACTGCTTCAGACAATGTTGTTATATGATGTTTGTAATAACAAGTATGATTGCACAGCCCTAATTAATAGAATTGCATACAGAGTGCCTACCAGGACGCATTGCCGGAAGCCTTGCCAACTCTTTGCAACATTCCGCTGCCGTACAAATGCGGGGACCCGTTCTCCGATGTATCGGTTAGTGGATTTGTACAATAACAACTTCAACTGCATTGATATTGCGGCATCGCGACCTGGTATTTTTAGATGTAAGGTTATTGAAACTTTAAAATAGTTTAATCACCCAACCACTCACGATCTTATCATGGTACCATGATAAGTACCTACCCTTTTTTTTAAATGTATCTTTTTGTTTGTTATTATAATCAAATTGTTTACATATTCGTTACTACCACTAATTTTAATAAGCTGTGGTAAATGCCGTTGGCAACACAATTATAAAATGTATAGAGCCATACCTTTTAGTAATATTATATTATGTTGCTGTTTATTTACCCAAATAAAAAAAAAAAAAAAAAAAAAAAACAGTAGGTCATCAAGTTGAGGGCCACTCTCTATAGTATTGTGTGCTGTGAGAGTGGCCCACAATCGATAGACGTCGTCACGACTTACCACTAGGCGGGCAGCGTCAATTTGGCGAACCAAATATAAAAAAATAAAATACTTACCTATAAAATTCTCATGTCGCGGTGTTTCTTACCAAACTCCTCCAAAACGGCTGGATCGATATTTTTGGAATTTTGTGTGCATGTCGGTTGGTCAGGTAGAGACTGTAAGAGAAGTACCTGGCTATAAAAAGTCACGGCCACTCTTCTCCAATCGCCAGTAGGTAATTACAATCATGTCATCAATCTAGATCCAGACTTCGTCTGGGTGTTTCCTATGTATAATATGTAGGTATGTATTTACAAAAAAAAAAGTATTTAAGTATTTATATCAGTTTATCTAGTACTCATATCACAAATAAGCAGAGCGCTTAGTTTGAGACAAGATGACGATGTGTGAATTGTCCAACATATTCAAAAAGAAAAAAGAAACACATGTTATTGTGATTGATTACAATCTTGCGGTTTTTACATTCCTACGGTGACATCGGTCTAACTACAGAACTTCAATATCGCCCATGGGTTGTGAAGGTCAGGTTTCAGCCGCTCCACGGAAATTTCTTCAGCCGCGAGCAGTTAGACTGGGAAGCTGACTCCAACTGGGTTGGGAATAGGGTCAGTGGATGATGATTACGTATAGTAGGTATATTTTTTTAGAAACACGTATGTAAGTATAAACCAAGAAGATGGGTAAATTTTTTGTAGCAGTTATCTTCCTCATAGCATCCAAATGGACGAATTGTCTGTGGGGGCCTTACCACCAGGCTATGTACTATTAGTTGTTTGTAAGTTCCCAATAGCTTTAGGTAGGTATTAAAATAATATTCCGCGGTTTTAAGCATATATTTCTATGGCACTAGTACGGTTACGGTGCCTTGCGCGGTGCTTCGCGCCGCACGACGCCTTAGGGTTTGGCCTATAACTTTTGACCCCTTAGGGCTAGGTCAAATTTTCGATTTTTTGGCTTGCCTCCAGATCTAGGGCTATCCATAGAGGGGTCAACCATCATTGGAGCAAAAGCAGTTCTCGAGAGCTAAGGGGGACATTTCCTATTTCTATATTATATAGATAGATAATCTAATATGTAGCTGCGCTGAGTTTTCATTCGGAGCGTGACGAAGCTATCGTCTACTCTGCCTTCTGTGATATTCACTGAAACCTCGCTATTTTGGTGGTCGTAGCAGTTTATCGGCTGCAATAAAAATACATTAAAAATACATTTTACGAATCAGTTATTGGCGAATTTCTCCACAATGGCTGCATGCACAATTTTTTTTTACCATACACAATTACACGACATCATACACTAAATATCTGCATAATTAAAATCTTTAAATTCAACAACATTCCGCTGCGCGAACGCATACTTTTTATGGTCGTAGCAGTTTATCGACTGCAATAAAAATACATTACTTACCTACTTACTTTAATAGTATAAATGAAGTGCATGTAAATGAATGTTTCCCCTAGAATTTCATTACACATTTCACATAGGGATTGCCGGTCGTTCTGGTTACGCCCTTGTTAGGTTAAACCCCAGGGTCATCCTTGTCCTTCCAGGGCCTAGGGTAATCCCGCGTCGGTAAGTGGGTGTGCGTGGGTTGTAATATGTACTATACATTGATGCGCCTGTATTAATTATTACGTATTATTTCTATGTCAACCATCAATCTATAAAATAAACAAGATTGTACGATTGTACATCTTGTTTATTTTATAGATGGTATTTGTAATAATTACCTATAAAGTATTTGAGTGCCAAGATTCCGTGTTGTATTTGTACTGAATCCAATATCTATAGTATTTTTGATCTAAGCACTCACGTATAGGTAAAAAGGTGTAAGCTGAGCTTTGCATTTGTGTGAGTGCAGTGTACGTGAACGTATAATGTGAGTTGTTTTACACACACATGTGTTGTGCACACAGATATACACAGCCTTTTTGCTTTACTTTTCGTGGTCACTCTCACAAATGCAAAGCCAGCCACCCGTGAACCGCCGCCTCTAGGTTCTATGAGTAGGTCAAGGTATGTTGCAAGCGCATGGATTGCGGCCTCACAACCTCCTTTTGAACCAAAACCTAATTGAAAGGGCTGAAATTTGGTAGTAAGCTCCGTATTATAAAAACGACAACAAATTTTGGCTGCCAAACTATAACTTGTTTACCAACTAGTACTTTTAATATTTTTTATTTAGTCAAATAACCATTTTTTTTTAATCCTAATCTAAATAGTTCAGTTCCGGGTAACCTACTAAAAACAATCTCTTTTTTCTATTAATGCAAGTCGCTGGCACTCGCCGGCCGCTACCGCGGCACCGCTCGCTTCGCTCGCTCGACTCGTGCATTGGAGGTCAGTTTTAACCTAACCTAACCTACCCATTTTGTTTTCACCAAACGTTTATTGTCTGAAGATTGTTTGTACTCAGAGTCGGGGTAATAACCATAATGACATTTATGTACATCCATACAACAGACATAAAATGTTAGACCTAATGATTTTCGATTAAATAAACAGTATATATCTACCTATATTAAACGTTAGACCAAATGATTTTCAATTACGTACATAAACGTTATATCAAACAACGTTATATATACTAATTAAGTTTAGAATAAATAAATGTTATATGTAAAGAAATTATATCAACAGTTGGTATATGACACGTTGATTATATCTTATGAACGATAATAAAATGAAATTAGACTAAATGAGTTTATACCTTATGAGACGCACCCGCCATAGGGAAATAGGTACTTCCGAGTTCGTACTTTGGGAACTTGGCAACAGGCGTAGGACTTAAAAAACCAATAGGACCGTACGAACGTTTTGTTGAACACTGTTGGTTTAAACCGTGAAGTTAGAAAATTCTTTTCAACGTTTTAAATCGTGTATTTGATATTAAAGACGAGATAACCTTAGACCTTGAAATTCTAGATTGGTGATATCATATTCATAACATACACAGCCGTGATAATCTTTAACTGATTTCAATATACAGTACACTACTGAGTAGGTACCTACAAAAATAGAAAGAAAGAAAAACGTTTAATTTGGGCACAGAATGACACAATACAAGGTAGGTACACAACTCCGCACAGAACAAAAAAGAGGCAAACACACAACGATAAATATTATATAAAATAGCGGGAATTGGTCACCCATACGCCAGCGCCGGTAAAGCCATCAAGTGTCATCCCAATGCAGAAATGAGGCCCCCTTTCAGCTTAATGCTATTGTAAAAGAGCGCTGGTTTTCAGAGAGGACCCATTTGTCAAGAGGGCGCCACTACCCGAACCAAAATAAAATGAAATAAATAAATACTCTCAACGGGTGACTCAAATTATTTTTCAAACGATTTATGTTAAATTGTTTCTCGGCGAATACTCGGCCGATTTCGGATTTTCTTGCACTCATCAATAGCTTACAGAATTACCCAGGTTATAACGATGCCAGAATTTTGAATTTAAACTCGCTTCGCTCAAATATATGCTGCAGCGTAACGGTACGTTTCGCGACTGCGGCGACCTAGTTTATGTACACACAAGAAGGAAGAGCGAGATAAGAACAGTAGGATAGAGTTTTAGTACAAAGGCACCAATTATTTCTAAGAAATCTCTTCCAGTGGGCCAGTACCTATGTACATAATACCACAGATATAAGAATACTAAGAATTAAGTACCCGAATTATAGAATTAAAAAATTGGTTACCTATCTTCTTAGACTTCAAAAGGGAGGTTCTGAGTGTGTCGGATAAAACAAAGTCCTCCGCAGTGTTTGTCTGATCATGTAAACTACTGATTTTCATGCTGCTTTCACTAATGGATAGAGTCCGATAGACTGGTTTTAGTATATTAAATTTGTCACGGAGGAAGTTGTGGGTATCCGCTGGTTTTTAATAAAAGTGAGCTGTTTTCATATTGTAGGCACAGAATGATATTAAATGAGTTTTTAATTGGGCCACGAACTACGATTATTGATGCACCGTAAAAGATAACCTTGTGTGATGACATACTCGTAACATACTTCTTGTGTGTCTCGCTCTTTGCAGGAAGTTGTATTTCATTCAATCTAATTAAGAATTTAAAAACTATAAATTTGAGCCATTTTTGGTAGAGACGCTGGGACCTTGGGGTCCGAGTGCTCGCGGCCTATTAAAAAATTTATCTAAACTCATGATCGACATTTCTCAACTGGTTACTATTTAGTACAAAGAACAAGCATTGCCATACGTGGCAATGCTGCCAGCCTTCTCGGAACATTGCCAGTAGGCGACGAGGCGGAGCAGTTATTTGACGCATGTTAGAATTTATATGTAATTTTAGTAGGTATAATTAGTATAGGCAGACTATTATAGTATTCTTATATCTGTTTCATAGCCAAGCTGAGGTCAAAGGCTGTGTGGTCCAAATTACCACGCGGACGAAGTCGCGGGCTACCGCGAACCGCTAGTATTATTATAAATGCGAAAGTAACTCTAGGACTAATTATAATGAAATTTGACTGATGATAATTTTCAAGTAATAATTACTTTATTTACAAAATGTACATTTAATTACACATAATAAACACAGTTAAACCGGGAGCTGCGATCAGTTTACCTGCTCCACCATATCTAAGACCGTTTAGAAAGAATTTCAAAAATTAAAACTATCGGATAATTAATGATATTATGTAAGCAGGGTTTAAGTGAACTTTGGAGTCCAATTTTTGCTGAGCGCGTGGCTGGTGGCTTTTTAGGTTACCTCTGGCGCTCCGCAAACATCGGGTTCCCAGACACTCACATACCGAACAACGTTTCTTTTCCTTCACCTGGAGCTAGTTAGGAATAAATATTTCTTCTGTGCGGGACTATCAAATAATCAAGCATTACCTAGACTTTGGCGAAATCATCGATGAACATCGACGGAGCCACGTTTTTAAAAAAAGAAGAAGTGGACTTTGGTATGGTTCATACCTACTGAGATTAAATAAATCTAGGAGCTGCGGTCGCTGCCGTGGTACTGCGCTGCAGCATGCAATTCAGCAAAGCGATTATTGTCATATTTTTGGTCAATAACTTTTTTTGGTCAATAACTTTTTTGAGGGTCCTAAATCAAAATTCGGTCTCGAATAAAACCTGTTCCTGAGAATGCTTGATGTTTGAGTGAAAAAATCATGAAAATCGCTTGTTGACATATTTTTGGTCAATAACTTTTTTTGAGGGTCCTAAATCAAAATTCGGTGTCGAACAAAACCTGCTCCTCAGAATGCTTGATTTTTGAGTGAAAAAATCATGAAAATCGGTTGTGTAGTTGTCGAGAAACAATTTCACATCGAGTTGCATTTTAAACACCTGATAAGGAGCTCCGCACGCTACGCTCGCTTCGCTCAACTAGGAGCTGCGGTAGCTGCCGTGGTACTGCGTGGTAATTGAGCGAAGCGACTATTGTCATATTTTTGCTCAATAACTTTTTTTGGTAAATAACTTTTGTTGAGGGTCCTAAATCAAAATTCGGTCTCGAACAAAACCTGCTCCTGAGAATGCTTGATTTATGAGTAAAAAAATCATGAAAATCGGTTGGGTAGTTGTCGAGAAACAATTTCACATCGAGTTGCATTTGAGTCACCTGATAAGGAGCTCCGCTCGCTTCGCTCAATAAATTGAGAAAACTGACACTCGTGACTAACTTGCTACAATACTGATACTAATATAAATAATAGTTGATATTTTATATCGATATAGTTTTAAGAATGACTTAAGTGACGTTAATTAAAATAATTGTCACTGGATTTACGCCACGCCCACAAAGTATAAAAAATTGTTAATACGAGTACCTACTTGTAAAAATCTAAAAATTTGTATGCCGTGAACTATCCGCGACAGTTAAGAAAATCTATGTCCACAAAGTTTCGAGCGAATAGACTATTCTATTCTATTCTATTATATTCTTAGGGTTCTGTACCCAAAGTATAAAATATAAACCCTAAAAACGCTATGTGCCCCACTAGTGCATACTCCAACCAAAACCTCATTTTTCTGCCGAAACCGAAACATCGGTCGGTTACGGTTACTATTTAATTATAGAAACATTGCTAAACGCTTAATCGATGCTTCTCAGGACTAGAAGGCTGGCTACATTCTGCCCCAAAGAATAAATATCGCCATCCAACGTGGCACCGGCAACACAGCATTCTGGGAACATTCCCAGTCAGCAATGACGCGGAGGATTTTTTTAACGATATTTTGCACTGTAATTATGTTTAGTACATAAATTACATAATTGTATATGTTGTAATTCTTATCATAACATAGTATAAAACAAAGTCACCCGTTCCGTATATATGCTTTGATCTTTAAAACTTTTTGATGCGGTTTTCACCGACTTGAGCAACCAAAGTGGGGAACACTAGTATCGCAGCGGTGAGACCGATCATGGAAGCCACACGGTGACCTCACATATCGTGCGTACCAGGGACGGGTGCTTCGGTAAGTATCTGTTTCGCATTCATCGTGAGATCACGCCCGAGTGTCAACACTGCGGGGCTTCCGGCGAAGACACACACAGAAGAATGCTCAGCGAGGGCGAGTTAGCGCTGAGCCATTGTCGTGGTTCTGTGCGTATAAACCCTCTCGAAGTATATATAGGAGCCCTGTTCGGCGAGGGCGCCGCTGACTTCAATTCGCGCAGGACCATCGACCTCAATGACCAGCGCCTGAGGACAGCGGGCTAGCAGCCCACCGTCCTTACAGAAGCATTCGGTTGTACGCTGTGGGCCTTTACCCCGCGCACGCTACTCACCGACGCGGGATAAAGCCCGACCCCAAAGATGCTTGATAACACCCAACCCCAAAGTCCGCCCGGAGCCACAGGAAATTATCTCGGGTTACCTGGTACGCCCGACAATGGACGTGTAGGCGGTCGCAGCCATGGGCGGCGGCCTTAAAACAAAGGGTCAGCAGGTATACTTATATTATTAAGAGGAACGATTTGATGATTGTTTGTTTGAATTTACCGTAACTAGTTACTGAACCAATTTTGAAATCTCTTTTACTGAAAGATATGTAGCTACATTAGCCCTGAGACTAGTATAGTACTCTTATGTCTGTGCCCTGAATAATATAGGCTACTTCTTATCCCGGCAGTGTTTTCCCACGGGAATCGAGAACGACAAAACGAAATCATGCGGGCGGTGATCACCTAGTGAATAACAAATGCATGTAGGTAAGGTATCTATAAAGTTTACAGTAACATTATATATCTGCGAACTTGTTTGAACCTAAAACAGTTTAAGATCATATATTTTGCACACTCAACTTCCATTGGATCTTACACTATACGTAGATATTGTTATCTAGATAACATACTCGTACATATGTAGAATATAAGACCTAAGTTTATGAATAAACATTAGTATATGATAAGGAGTGTTAGGAGTCTAAAGGCTACGGTGTTGATTAAACAAAAAATATCAAAATTATCGTTTAAAATCTCCGAAGTTAGTATATTTAAACAAGACTGGTTTCACGGGGACTACTAAAAAATGGAGGAACATCATGAAAAATCGATCACATTAAAAACTTTAAATCCCAGTATAATACGATTAGAATACGGTGTATATGGAACTCTGTATCATCGACTCGCAGAAATAGAAAAAGAACTTGAACTTGGAAAAGAAAAACCATTTAAATATGTTATTAAAGCGAATATTGGAGATTGTCATGCGGTAGGACAAATACCTATTACATTTATTAGACAAGTTATGGCTTGTGTTGCATACCCGTCGTTTTTATACAATATAGTATTCCCTCAAGACGTGAAAAACAGAGCCGCTGAAATTTTGAATGATTGCTGTGGCAAATCAATCGGGTCTTACACGAGTTCTCTAGGCATTGATGTTATTAGGCGGTCAGTGGCTAACTATATTGAAAAGAGAGATTTATGTAGAGCCGATTGGAACAACATTTGTCTATGCCCAGGAGCCTCAAGTGCGATTAAAACCTCTTTAAAACTATTCGTGGACAATACAAGTGAACATAAATCTGGTGTAATGATACCAATACCTCAATATCCACTTTACTCAGCGACTTTAACAGAATACGGGCTAACCCAAATCGATTATTATCTTGACGAAAGCAAAAACTGGGCGCTGACTATCGAAGAACTTGAAAGATCGTTTAAAGAAGGTTCTAAAAGTTGTAAAGTTCGAGTATTAGTTGTCATAAACCCTGGAAACCCAACAGGACAAGTGCTGACTAAAGAAAATATAAAAACCATTATAAGATTTGCTTACAAACATAGTTTACTTATATGCGCAGATGAAGTCTATCAGCATAATGTTTATAGCGGGAAATTCTATTCGTTAAAGAAGGTTTTGACAGAAATTGAAGCTCCTTATAATGGGGTTGAATTAATGTCTTACATGTCTATGTCTAAGGGTTATATGGGGGAGTGTGGCATTCGTGGAGGATGGATAGAGTGTGTGAATATTGAAGCTGGGGTACAGAAGAACTTTTTTAAGAGTGTCTCGGCAAGACATTGTCCAAATACGTTGGGGCAGTCTGTAGTGTACTGTGTGACAAAACCACCAGAGCCTGGGGAGCCTTCGTATGACTTGCATGAGAAAGAGAAAGGCGATGTGCTGCATTCGCTCGCGATCAGAGCCAAAATGTTGGAAAATTTATTTAACAAAATGGAGGGCTTTAGTTGTAATGGTGTTCAAGTGAGTAGTTTATTTGTTCCTACTACCTACGTTTAAACATAATATAATCACGAATCCCATCTGTGGCCTCGATGGTGTAGACCTCTATATCTACTACTCTACTCGGCCACTTTTTTTTTCCATAATCGGTGTCTGAGGCCGGCGGGATAGTCATCCGCCGTCCTTATAGAAGCAGGCTAAAAGGGTTAGGGACTAGAAGAACACAACCAGATTCACTCACCGATGCGGGATGAAACACTACCCCAACGACCCGGGATTCTTGCCCCGACCAAACCCCCGAAGAGACCACACAAGTGGCCAAAGTCCGCCGGGCGCCACTGGAAATACCTTCTGGTACATACCAGAGACCTCTCTACCAGAGGCCTCTTCTATGTCCATTGCCGAGCGCCTCTGGTGAACACACAGGGAATTTGTAGTGGCGCACATACACAGCAGTATTTCAGGATGGTATATCTAAATTTAAGTTTTAATTTATGTGTGATTGATCGCTTCGATGACCCTTCGGAGATAAAGACGTAAATTGTGTCTGTCTGTCTTTTTATGTCTGCAATAAAGGGAGCGTTAGCATCGGCATCAAGCCCACAATGAAGTATCTGGGGCTCGTACTCGATAACCGGTGGAACTTCGGACCACACTTCCGAAGTTTGGTCCCCAAAGTGACGGGGGCGACAGCTGCGCTTTCGCGACTGATGCCCAACTTAAAGGGACCCAACGCTTCCTGCAGGAGACTGTACCTGGGGATCGTGCGGATTATGGCCGTGTACGGGGCTCCCGTATGGGCGCCGAGACTGATGGCCAACAACGCTGCTGTTTTACACAGATCGTTGAGGACCTTGGCCGTCAGAACAATAAGAGGGTACCGCACGATCTCCCTAGAGGCTGCATGTCTCCTAGCCGCGGCCCCTCCATGGGACCTGGAAGCGAGAGCCCTTGCGCCATTGTTTCAATGGCACAACGAGGCGCTGGAGCGGAACCATAGTCCTGCGTCTCGAGAAATCGAGGCTCAGCGGTCCCAACTCAGCCAGGATCTCATGGAGACATGGAAGGTGCGACTTCAGCAACCAAAGTGGGGAACCACCACCATCGCGTCGGTGAGACTTATCATGGAGGAGTGGTTGCAGAGGCAGCACGGTGGCCTCACGTATCGTGCGACACAGATCATCACCGGGCACGGAAACTTCGGTGGGTATTGCATGCATCGTGAGGTCACACCCGCGTGTCAACACTGCGAGATTTCCGGCGTAGACACGGCATTCCACACGTTGGTGGAATGCTCAGCCTGGGCGAGTCAGCGCCGGGACCTCGTTGTAGGCCTGGCCGTAGATACGCTCTCGCTGGAGACCATACTATGAGCCATGGTCTCTAGCGGGAGCCAGTGGAACGCGGCCGTTTCCTTCTGCGAGCAGGTAATGCTCGTGAAGGAGACGGCCGGTAGGGTGAGGGAGCGTACCCTCCCTGCTGAGTTCAGAAGTGTGCGGCCAGGGCGCCGCAGGCGTGACTACGCCCAGGACCATCGAACTCCATGATCGGGGCCTGAGGACGATGGATTAGCTACCCACCGTCCATACAGAAGCAGGCTAGAGCCTTCACTCACCGACGCGGGATAAAACCCGACCCCAAAGATGACCGACCACCACGCAGGTGGCCAAGGTCCGCCGGGCGCCACCGGGAATTCTCTCAGTCTCTACCGGAGGCGCTCGGCAATGGAGGTAGGTGCGGCCGCGACCTCGAGCAGCGGATCAAAAAAAAAAAAAAAATGTCTGCAATAAGAAGCCAGTCTATTGCCGCTAATCGAGACCTTTGTTTGGGAGATCCTCTTACTTTAATCGGCAGGTGCTCCTACAAAAAATAGTAACAAGTTCGTTTGCGTTACAACCTTTTTGCCACCAGACTGAAATTTTACTCTATCAATGCACAACGAATATAAGCTAACAACACTCTTCAACTTACATTTAGGTATTTGTTTGTAATCTCAGGAACGAACGGTTCGAATGTAAAAATATTTTAACGTCGGGATGCCCATTTATCGAAGATTATACCTGCGCTATTATAACATTAAGCTACGATCAACAGGAGAGGACAGCAATGAAAAAGGTTGCCTATACGGGAAAAAAAATGTTTTTATGTACCAATGACTCGTTTTTTAAGAATAAGAAAGAATGCGGTTATAAACAAGCATATATCGTAAGGGTACTAATGTTTTTTTTTTCTTTGTCACAGGGAGCAATGTATTTGTTTCCGCGGCTTGAACTGCCTCCAAAAGCAATAAAAGCAGCTCAAAACTCTGGGCTAGAACCAGACGAATTCTATGCGTTGAGACTGCTCGAGGAAACTGGTGTCTGCGTGGTGCCAGGTTCGAGTTTCGGCCAACAACGAGGGACTTATCATATTAGAAGTACTATATTACCGCAGATTGAGTCACTGAAGGAAATGGTGTTTTTATTTCAAAAGTTTCATAAGAAATTTAACCTAGAATTTGCCGGTGAAGGAGCATCTTAACAAAGTATATACCCATTTTTTTGTGTATGTATTATGTACATAGGTACTGGCCCACTGGAATAGATTTCTTAGAAATAAGTGGTGCCTTTGTACTAAAACTCTATCCTACTGTTCTTATCTCGCTCTTCCTTCTTGTGTGTACATAAATAAATAAATAGATAGGTAGGTATTTATTATAATATTTATTTATTTCATTTTATTTTGGTTCGGGTAGTGGCGCCATTTTGACAAATGGGTCCTCTCTGAAAACCAGCGCTGTTTTACAATAGCATTAAGCTGAGGGGGTCTAATTTCTACATTGGGATGACACTTGATGGCTTCACCGGCGCTGGCGTATGGGTGACCAATTCCCGCTATTTTATATAATATCTATCGTTTTGTTTGCCTCTTTTGTTCTGTGCGGAATTGTATACCTACCTTGTATTGTGTCATTCTGTGTCCAAATTAAACAATTTTCTTTCTTTCTATTTTTGTAGGTACTCAGTAATGTAACGTAGGTACTTAGGTTATATTGAAATCAGTTTTAGATTATCACGGCTGTGTATGTTATGAAAATGATATCACCAATCTAGACTTTCAGGGTCTAAGGTTATCTCGTCTTTAATAACAAATACACGATTTAAAACGTTGAAAAGAATTTTCTAACTTCACGGTTTAAACCAACAGTGTTCAACAGAACGTTCGTACGGCCTATTACTATTAGCCAATTATTATTAGTCGGGTTTTAAGCCACGTCGGTGAGTGGGATAGACCTGTGTATTGCAGGGCTGAGGCCCCTGAGAATCCGTCTAGCCTGCTTCTGTAAGGACAGCGGGTATGCAGCCTGCCATTCTCAGGCCCCGATCGTGGAGGTAGATGGTCCTGCGCGTATTGTGTATATGTATGGTGTATACGTATGTGTATGGTGTATGTTGTATTGCCAGAATATAGCCCCCAGACCTACTCATAGAACCTAGAACCCAACCAAATTGGGATTTTTTTATGGGAAAAGATGAGTTTTATTACTTGCGGCGTTTCAATGGGGGCTGAGCTTTGCATGTTTGAGAGTGACTACGAAAAGTAGAGCAAAAACACATATGTGTGTAAAACAAGTCACATTATACGTTCACGTACACTGCACTCACACAAATGCAAAGCTCAGCTTACGCCTTTTTACCTATACGTGAGTGCTTAGATCAAAAATACTATAGATATTGGATTCAGTACAAATACAACACGGAATCTTGACCCTCGAACACTATATAGGTACCTATTATTACAAATACCATCTATAAAATAAATAAGATTGTACATTGATGGTTGACATAGAAATAATTCGTAATATACATTTGCATTAATGTACAGCGCCGTTGTCGCATTCCTCGAGAGTCAGCAAGCGCAATAGGAACTTAGTACGGCGCGCGGTTGAAGCGCGCAGGTGTGCAATGTACAGCGCCGTTGTCGCATCCCTCGAGAGTCAGCAAGCGCAATAGGAACTTAGTACGGCGCGCGGTTGAAGCGCGCAGGTGTGCAATGTACAGCGCCGTTGTCGCATTCCTCGAGAGTCAGCAAGCGCAATAGGAACTTAGTACGGCGCGCGGTTGAAGCGCGCAGGTGTGCAATGACCGAGGTGAGGTGGTGCCGTTTTTAAAGCACTGATCATTCGGTAATCTAGGTATTTTTGATCATAAGCGTGAGTGCGATGTTTTAGAATGAGATTCGTTACATAACGTTACGTTTTTGTAGTACATATTGTTTACTGCTAATAAAGTTATATCTACTTATCCCACGCAACGGGGTGGGATCTAAACCCACGCACACGCAATTACCGACGCGTGATTACCCTAGGCCCTGGAAGGACAAGGATGACTTAACAAGGGCGTAGCCGGAACGCTCGGCAATCCCTATGTGAAATGTGTAATGAAATTCTAGGCGAAACATTCATTTACTTGCACTTAATTTATACTATTAAAGTAAGTAGGTAAGTAATGTATTTTTATTGCAGTCGATAAACTGCTACGACCATAAAAAGTATGCGTTCGCGCAGCGGAATGTTGTTGAATTTAAAGATTTTAATTATGCAGATATTTAGTGTATGATGTCGTGTAATTGTGTATGGTAAAAAAAAATTGTGCATGCAGCCATTGTGGAGAAATTCGCCAATAACTGATTCCGCTGGGCGAACGTTGTCCTGGCGGAACTTTATTAATCCATGGACTTAGAAGAAAAAAAATGTGTCCAAAAATTTGTGTGTAATTGTGTGTAATTGTGTATGTATGACTAAAATTAGTGCATAAACTTCGGAGAAATTTAAGTTTCCGCTACGCGAACGTTTGCCCATTTGCTAGTTTTCATATAAAGCGCTTATATAGAGAGCTGTAGATTTTTACATACGTTGTTTTGAATCAATTCTATTTTTTAAACAAATATAATATTTTTAATAATATAAATAAAAATATAATAGCGAGGTTTCAGTGAATATCACAGAAGGCAGAGTAGACCATAGCTTCGTCACGCTCCGAATGAAAAGTCAGCGCAGCTACTATATTAAATTATGCCATTGAAATATATGCTTAAAACCGCGGATTATTTTAATACCTACCTAAAGCTATTGGGAACTTACAAACAACTAATAGTACATAGCCTGGTGGTAAGGCCCCCACAGACAATTCGTCCATTTGGATGCTATGAGGAAGATAACTGCTACAAAAAATTTACCCATCTTCTTAGTTTATACTTACATACGTGTTTCTAAAAAAATATACCTACTATACGTAATCATCATCCACTGACCCTATTCCCAACCCAGTTGGAGTCAGCTTCCCAGTCTAACTGCTCGCGGCTGAAGAAATCTCCGTGGAGCGGCTGAAATCTGACCTTCACAACCCATGGGCGATATTGAAGTTCTGTAGTTACCGCGAGAAATTTTGATTTAGGTTATACAATATACTTGTCACTGTAGGACTGTAAAAACCGCAAGATTGTAATCAATCAGAATAGCATGTTTTTTTTATTCTTTATAAATACTCGTATGTTGGATAATTCACAGACATCGTCACCTTGTCTCAAACTAAGCGCTCTGCTTATTTGATTTGTAATATGAGTAACAGATAAACTGATATAAATACTTGTTTACTTTTTTTTTTTTTGTATACACTTAAATAGATAAATAAATAAATAATAAATATATTAGGACAATGCACACAACGCCATCTAGTCTCAAACTAAGCAGAACTTGTGATATGAGTACTAGATAAACTGATATAAATACTTATATACATTTTTTTTGTAAATACATACATATTATACATAGGAAACATCCAGACTTCGGTACAAACGCATATGTCATCACACAAAGTTTGTCCTGACCGGGAATCGAACCCGAGACTCCGGCGTCGAAAGCCGATGCACTACCGACCACGCCACCGAAGCAGTCAAATACATATTATACATAGGAAACACCCAGTCGAAGTCTGGATCTGGATTGATGGCATGATTGTAATTAGCTACTGGCGATTGGAGAAGAGTGGCCGTGAATATTTATAGCCAGGTACTTCTCTTACAGTCTCTACCTGACCAACCGATATGCACACAAAATTCCATAAATATCGATCGAGCCGTTTTGGAGGAGTTTGGTAACAAACACCGCGACACGAGAATTTTATAGGTAAGTATATTAGATTCCTATGAAATAAGAAACCACAGTTGATGTCTAAATAAATATATTAGGTACATCAAATAATATTTCATTATTAACCTATTTTTATATAAAGTTGAACAATTTCGTATGTTACAGCTAAAGCCCCGAAGTATACATTTTAGAATACGTCTAGTTTTTACCAACTAGTGGCAATACTGAAACGTCTCTCAAATATTTTTACTTAAAAGTGACGTTTGGTACTAAAAATTCAAGTTTTCTGAAAGTCTCAAAGTCTGCTCAAGCATTTAAACAGCGCCTAAATATTTGAGTGACATTTCAGTATTCCGTCGTAGGTGTGTCGTAGGTATTCTAAAATGTACATAATTTGATCTAACTCTGGGTTTATTGATTTCCAAAGGGTTAATAAAGATCCCTGGGTATTTAAAAACAATTAGAAATACATACACTAGTCGGTCAATAGGCGTCATTTATATATCTACGAGTGGAAGCACGGGTAGTACAATCGACCGCACAAGCTCTGAGGGAATCGTAATACTTCTTTTTTACATTAAAAAACATTGGCCTTTAACTTCCATTTCCCCTCCAATCAAAAAAGTACATGATGAAAAAAATTGTTATAAGGGACACTTGTGAGAATATTCGTCAAGTTCGTATAAAAAAATGTCTCCGCTAGCTCACACACATACAGACAAACGGACATAAACAAAATTGTCTAGTCTCAAAATGTAGCCGCTTCGCTCGACCAGTGGAACATAGAAAATATCTTAACGCTAAAACTTTTTAAAACGCTTAAAATATATGAAAATTTTTATTTTTATTTGTTACTGTAAGAACTCGTTTTTAGTTACAACGCGTTGTAATTAGTAAGAACGCGTTGTAACTAAAACGCCTTAGTTCTTAAATATAAATATATGTTAAAACTATTATTGCATATAGCACAAAAAAAAACATAATTTAAAAACTCGTTTTGTCTAGTGATAATTAATGTGTTCTTAGTAGTTACAACGCGTTGATTCAAGGGCCTTTAGTTAACACGTGTCCTTACTAGTCACACCGCGTTGTAACTAAAAACGGGATCTTACGGTAGCATATTGTTTACATATTTATCTCCATTTATTATTTTTATTCTCCATTACATTAATAAAAACTAATTGTCAACGTGTTCGGAATGCCTAAAAAAAGGCAAATTATTAAGCTTGAAGCATATTATATAACTATATAACAGCACAAACGACACCAACCTTAAAACGTTAAACCGACCGTTACTGAGTTGCATTGCGATAGCGATGAGCGATTATTATCTCTGTCCTTATCACTCGTACCCAGTAATGACGTAAGTTGGTCGACGAGAGCTGTCGTTGCGTGTTTCGTGGTACAGGACAACATTTAGTACCGTAGTTGTCAACATTGATAGAATAGATAGTTCTGTCATAGATAGTCCTGATTCGGACTGTTCCAACGAATCCTCCGTGTCTAATATAGACGACAGTAATTAGAATGGGGTATAAAACAAATAAAAATGTTAGTATAATTTCATAATGTCAGTATGAAAAAGCCTCGACACAAAAGGTACTGACTGCCATATGAATTACTATTGACATTAGTAATTTATATTATGCGACCCACGTTTTAAGGCTCAAATTAGAATATGGAGCGGTGCTGTTATAGTATGATTTAATATTAATCTAGTTAAGCTCAAATTGCTTGTGTTTTATTTAGCCGTGACTGGGAAACGAACTCCGGACATTTGATCTCATAACCAATGAGCTACAGATGAAGTACTAACTTTTTAAACAATTTTTACTAATTTCTGAGAGCTTTAATCAGTTAACGTCATGAAATAGAGATCAGTTTATGAGCTATGGCAGTTCCAAAATAATTTTAATTTCGACTATATAATACTAGCTGATCGCCGCGCCTTCACCCGCGTGATATTTTTCTCGTTCTCGATTCCCGTGGGAACACATTGCCGGGATAAAAAGTAGCATATGTTACTCAGGGATAATGTAGCAACTTAGATCAAAAATACCTAGATTACCGATCAATGCTTTAAAACCGGCACCACTTCAACTCGATCATTGCACACCTGCGCGCTTCAACCGCACGCCGTACTAAGTGCCTATTGCGCTTGCTGACTCTCGAGGGATGCGACAACGGCGCTGTACATTGCACACCTGCGCGCTTCAACCGCGAGCCGTACTAAGTTCCTATTGCGCTTGCTGACTCTCGAGGGATGCGACAACGGCGCTGTACATTGCACACCTGCGCGCTGCAACCGCACGCCGTACTAAGTGCCTATTGCGCTTGCTGACTCTCGAGGGATGCGACAACGGCGCTTTACATTGCACACCTGCGCGCTTCAACCGCGAGCCGTACTAAGTTCCTATTGCGCTTGCTGACTCTCGAGGGATGCGACAACGGCGCTGTACATTGCACACCTGCGCGCTTCAACCGCGCGCCGTACTAAGTTCCTATTGAGCTTGCTGACTCTCGAGGGATGCGACAACGGCGCTGTACATTGCACACCTGCGCGCTTGAACCGCGCGCCGTACTAAGTTCCTATTGCGCTTGCTGACTCTCGAGGGATGCGACAACGGCGCTGTACATTGCACACCTGCGCGCTTCAACCGCGCGCCGTACTAAGTTCCTATTGCGCTTGCTGACTCTCGAGGGATGCGACAACGGCGCTGTACATTGCACACCTGCGCGCTTCAACCGCGCGCCGTACGAAGTTCCTATTGCGCTTGCTGACTCTCGAGGGATGCGACAACGGCGCTGTACATTGCACACCTGCGCGCTTCAACCGCGCGCCGTACTAAGTTCCTATTGCGCTTGCTGACTCTCGAGGGATGCGACAACGGCGCTGTACATTGCACACCTGCGCGCTTCAACCGCGCGCCGTACTAAGTTCATATTGCGCTTGCTGACTCTCGAGGGATGCGACAACGGCGCTGTACATTGCACACCTGCGCGCTTGAACCGCGCACCGTACTAAGTTCCTATTGCGCTTGCTGACTCTCGAGGGATGCGACAACGGCGCTGTACATTGCACATCTGCGCGCTTCAACCGCGCGCCGTACTAAGTTCATATTGCGCTTGCTGACTCTCGAGGGATGCGACAACGGCGCTGTACATTGCACACCTGCGCGCTTCAACCGCACGCCGTACTAAGTGCCTATTGCGCTTGCTGACTCTCGAGGGATGCGACAACGGCGCTGTACATTGCACACCTGCGCGCTTCAACCGCGAGCCGTACTAAGTTCCTATTGCGCTTGCTGACTCTCGAGGGATGCGACAACGGCGCTGTACATTGCACACCTGCGCGCTTCAACCGCACGCCGTACTAAGTGCCTATTGCGCTTGCTGACTCTCGAGGGATGCGACAACGGCGCTGTACATTGCACACCTGCGCGCTTCAACCGCGAGCCGTACTAAGTTCCTATTGCGCTTGCTGACTCTCGAGGGATGCGACAACGGCGCTGTACATTGCACACCTGCGCGCTTCAACCGCGCGCCGTACTAAGTTCCTATTGAGCTTGCTGACTCTCGAGGGATGCGACAACGGCGCTGTACATTGCACACCTGCGCGCTTGAACCGCGCGCCGTACTAAGTTCCTATTGCGCTTGCTGACTCTCGAGGGATGCGACAACGGCGCTGTACATTGCACACCTGCGCGCTTCAACCGCGCGCCGTACTAAGTTCCTATTGCGCTTGCTGACTCTCGAGGGATGCGACAACGGCGCTGTACATTGCACACCTGCGCGCTTCAACCGCACGCCGTACTAAGTGCCTATTGCGCTTGCTGACTCTCGAGGGATGCGACAACGGCGCTGTACATTGCACACCTGCGCGCTTCAACCGCGAGCCGTACTAAGTTCCTATTGCGCTTGCTGACTCTCGAGGGATGCGACAACGGCGCTGTACATTGCACACCTGCGCGCTTCAACCGCGCGCCGTACTAAGTTCCTATTGAGCTTGCTGACTCTCGAGGGATGCGACAACGGCGCTGGACATTGCACACCTGCGCGCTTGAACCGCGCGCCGTACTAAGTTCCTATTGAGCTTGCTGACTCTCGAGGGATGCGACAACGGCGCTGGACATTGCACACCTGCGCGCTTGAACCGCGCGCCGTACTAAGTTCCTATTGCGCTTGCTGACTCTCGAGGGATGCGACAACGGCGCTGTACATTGCACACCTGCGCGCTTCAACCGCGCGCCGTACTAAGTTCCTATTGCGCTTGCTGACTCTCGAGGGATGCGACAACGGCGCTGTACATTGCACACCTGCGCGCTTCAACCGCGCGCCGTACGAAGTTCCTATTGCGCTTGCTGACTCTCGAGGGATGCGACAACGGCGCTGTACATTGCACACCTGCGCGCTTCAACCGCGCGCCGTACTAAGTTCCTATTGCGCTTGCTGACTCTCGAGGGATGCGACAACGGCGCTGTACATTGCACACCTGCGCGCTTCAACCGCGCGCCGTACTAAGTTCATATTGCGCTTGCTGACTCTCGAGGGATGCGACAACGGCGCTGTACATTGCACACCTGCGCGCTTGAACCGCGCGCCGTACTAAGTTCCTATTGCGCTTGCTGACTCTCGAGGGATGCGACAACGGCGCTGTACATTGCACATCTGCGCGCTTCAACCGCGCGCCGTACTAAGTTCATATTGCGCTTGCTGACTCTCGAGGGATGCGACAACGGCGCTGTACATTGCACACCTGCGCGCTTGAACCGCGCGCCGTACTAAGTTCCTATTGCGCTTGCTGACTCTCGAGGGATGCGACAACGGCGCTGTACATTGCACATCTGCGCGCTTCAACCGCGCGCCGTACTAAGTTCATATTGCGCTTGCTGACTCTCGAGGGATGCGACAACGGCGCTGTACATTGCACACCTGCGCGCTTGAACCGCGCGCCGTACTAAGTTCCTATTGCGCTTGCTGACTCTCGAGGGATGCGACAACGGCGCTGTACATTGATGCGCCTGTATTCATTATTACGAATTATTTCTATTTCAACCATCAATGTACAATCTTGTTTATTTTATAGATGGTATTTGTAATAATTGGGTGCGCATTGTCTTACATAACTTTTCAACTCCTATCATCGGAGGTCCGAAAATATTTCTCATACCATTTAAAATTATAATGATCGTTATTCATAAAAAAATTTACAACTAAATATTAAAAAACATAATCATTTAAATTCATAATATCACAAATTATACACTTAGTTTTTACTAATATTTGTTTTAATATATTTATTTATACTAATGATCGAAACTCATAATCATTCGAATTAATAACTATAATATTCATAAATGTCTTTTATTATAATATTTGTTTTTATAAATTTCTTAATCATAAGTTTTTTCATCCATATTATAATGTCTATATCCAGTGAAAATCAAATTGCTACCAGAAACGAGATGCTACCAGACAAGTAGGTTAGGTTAGAACTGTGACCACAACAACGCGCGAGCCGAGCGAGCGAAGCGAGCGTGTCGCGGCAGCGGCCGGCGAAGCGCCAGATAAATAGCTACCAGAAACGAGATGCTACCAGACAAGGTAAATGGCGGTAAATGTAAATGCATTTTCTTTTTTTGACGTTCATAAGTGTTACTTTGTGACCTACATGAATAAAGATATTTCGATTTTGATTTTTTGATTTCAAGTAGGTTAGGTTAGAACTGTGACCACAACAACGCGCGAGCCGAGCGAGCGGAGCGAGCGTTCCGCGGCTGTGGCCGGCGAAGCGCCAGATAATTATCTGTTATAAAGTAAACTATTCTGAACAACGACGTTATGAGTTGAAGTATGTTCGTAGTAACAACATTATTAATTAAAGCAATGTGATAATAGAATGTTATGAAGAAAAAAGATCTGAAAAATTTTTTTATGGATTTAAACTGGTTCTTGGTAGTAACAGTATTAATAAAAAAATTATAATCACTAACTGCTATGAGTTCCGATGATAGTAATAAAAATGTATGAATAAAAAAAGTATGAAAAATAAAATTATGAAGAGTGATGATTATGAACACAAATCGGTAGTAAGAAAAAGAATAGGATTAAAAATTTTATGTGAGCCAATATGGAGCCGTAATAATTACCTATATAGTATTCGAGTGCCAAGATTCTGCGTTGTATTTGTACTGAATCCAATATCTATAGTATTTTTGATCTATGTGTAGCTACATATTAGTGAAAGAACTTTCAAAATTCAGTAGTTACGGATATTCAATTCAAAGAAACAATCAAATATTTCCTGTTTGTAATATATATAATTCTAAGTAAAACATAACATAAAATATTTATTTTATTGGCATTCTTTGAGCACCTGCAGTGACTTCCTGAACAACTCCTGCTGAGCGCGCGCGTGTTTGATTTCTAATTCAGCCAAGTCGATAAGACTAAAACAGAAACATTAATTTAATATAACATAACGGCGTAAATATGCTAACCTAGCAGGTGATTACATATTTGAGCCGTTTGGGGTTGAGACACTGGGGTCATGGGGTCCGAGTGCTCGCCGCCTTTATAGAGACATTGCTAAACGCCTAATCGATGCTTCTCAGGACCAGAAGGCTGGCTATTTTCTGGCCCAAAGAATAAGTATCGCCATCCAACGTGGCAACACAGCCAGCATTCTGGGAAACTTCCCAGCTGGCAATGACGCCGAGGATTTTTTAAACGATATTTTGTAATGTAAATATTTTTATTTTATAATTATATTATAAAATAAAAATATTTACATTATATTGTAATTCTTATTGTAAATAAATATAGCCAGATTTAATATATTAAAATACACATCAAAATTGACACAAATCCGACTTCAAGTTACCGAAATGGGATCAAATTGAAATGAGACCACTTGGAAAGTAGTTGTCAACCATTTGTCAACACGATAGAATAGATAGTTCTGTCATAGATACATTTGATTCGGGCTCTTCCAACGTATCATCCATAGGCAGTAATAGGCATTACTGGCAAAGTGTCGGTGTAATGCACCTCTGCTTACCCTCTCTAGGATATAGGCGAGATATTGTCAGTGTTATAATTTGAATTCTCTAAGATATATACCTCTTCCTGAAAGCCGAAACTCTTCTGTTGCGGAAGTCTATAAGCTCTTCTCTAGCGCGCGCAGACAGTTGCTCGAACTTAGCACACGCGTCCGCCTGAGCCTGCTCCGCCTGGGAATCGAACAGCACCATCATCTATCTATCTATACTAGTATTATAATGCCACTAGGAGCCCTTAGAAAATATTAATTACATATAGTCCGAGACGCACAGGAGACGCACAATTGGCTGTGAAATAGCAGTAGTGAGTTATTGGGCATTCTACCCCACCTTAGTTCCATCGGTTATCTTCGATAACCTCAGTCACGGTGGGGTAGAATGCCCAATAACTCTGTGGGGTAGAATGCCCAATAACTCTTTGTAAAATAATTTACCTAAGCCAACGTTCCACATTTTAATGCCGTTCAATACACTACCGTTCCGTCAATGGTTAACCAATTTCACTTGCTAGATGATTGCTTTCGTACAGCAAACTAACCCGATGCATGTTTGTTAACATGAACACGTTAAGATCACATTTTTAAAATAGATAAAGGTGGGACAGAATGCCCAATATCACTTTGGATTGGGAAATAACGTAACTAAACGAATATTCCACATTAATATCATTTGAGCACGCTGTCCCACTGTTCGTACGTTCGCTGAAGCTCCTTACTACTACTTGTAGTTATAAATATTTATGTTATAAATTCATCTTTTCATTACGAGTCCATCAGTATTACATAGCAAACATGAAATTCGTTAAACAAACACAATCGTTACAGGTCAATACAATCTGTGACGATTTGACAAAAAACAAGTTACGCCATGGAGAATTATTACCGAATACAGTACGTTGCATCATTTGCGGACCATCAAATTGTGGAAAAACTAACTTATTAATTGGTCTTCTATTGCATGAAAATGGATTGACATTTCAGAATGTTTATGTATATTCTAAAACTCTCCATCAACCAAAGTACATCTTTTTAGAAAAAGTTTTACAACGAGTACCAGGTATCACTCTCCAGAAATACCAAGCAAATGATGACGTTTTGAAGGTTACAGATGCGAAACCTAATTCTGTGATTATTTTTGACGATGTAGCATGTGAAAATCAAAGTAATATGCGTGATTATTTTGCAATGGGAAGACATAAATTGATTGACAGTTTTTATTTAAATCAAACTTATACCAAAATACCTAAACAACTTGTAAGAGATAATGCTAACTTAATTGTGCTTTTTAAGCAAGATGAAGTTAACTTGAAACATGTTTACGAAGAACATGTTAACACCGATATGACATGGTTGAAATTTCGAGAAATGTGTTCCCTAATATGGAAAGAGCCTTTTGATTATGTGGTAATTAATAAAGATTGTTCGAAAAACAACGGTTGCTATAGAAAAACGTTTGACACTTTTGTATTATTAGATGAAATTTGAATATTTAAGTAGACTGCAGTCACGTTATTGTTATTCTTTAATTGGTTCTTATCCGATTACCACCTATTTTACATAATGGATAAATCATTGAAAAAACAAATTGTTGATGCGACACAAGCTGTCAGGAAAAAAATACGTAAAATGAAGGATTTAGAAGATAATAATAGACATGCTCTTGATACAGTTTTTAAGCCTGTTACAGAATCTCTCAATTTAATAGCCAACACTAATAACCACTTAGCTCTAACAAAAAAGGAGGAAAAAGGAGAACCCCAAGAACCACAAGACCAAGATATGAAAGAAACAGATGAAAGCAGTAATGATAGTAACGAATCGGAACCCTCATCAGACTCTTCATTTCAGTCATTAGTCGATACTAATCCAGATGTATCATCTTGGTCATTATCTTCACAAGTACTATCGGATGTACCATTTGGTATAAGAAATAACCGTGGACAGTTAATGTTAGGTTCCTCTGGCATAACGATTGGAGATCAAGTTATTACTGTAGCCGGACACAAGTACGAAAGTACACCTGGGTTGCGAGAGTTACTGTTAAAAAGAGACATTGATCTGAGCTTGGTTAATGACTATGACAAGCAAAATTATAAGGCAATGTTACTTGTAACGAATGCACATCGTCGTGATTTCGATTCAAAAAAACCAATTAAAAGTAATAAAGGACAAAAATATTTGCAAGTTATTAAACCACTTTTCGAACAAGAAAGTAAAAGTCCAAGTTGTAGACAGAAAGTAGGAAAAGGATTACCTTTAACAAAAATATGGAAAAAAAATACAGATTTTGTATATTGGGATGATCCCAATGAATTGGTTGATAGATTAAAATTATTAATTGCTTCTCGAGATGCTGGTAACACAGGAATAGACAATGAAATAATATCTATCATTGAAGAACTACGTGAAAGCAAAATCATCAAATAAATAAATCTACTAATATTATATGTGTATCATTTTACTATATACCGTTCAACATAATACACCTTTAATATGAATGTAGACAAATTTGGTCATTATATTCATAAGCGAATGCGTATATCGGAAATACTGGATTTTAATGATAACGCATTAATAAAATCTGATCGTGGAGATTATGACTTGAAGACATCGAGGTTAAAAGGTGTCAAACCTCCTCAAGACGCAGATGATGCAGTAAATAAAACATATGTAGATGAATTGAAAGGTGTACTAATGAATGACTTACAAAAATTGCAAAGTTCTATTCCAAATAGTGTTCAAAACCACATAGAGAAAGCTTTAAAAACAATAATGTCTGAGATAGTGACTCATTTGGAAAACAAATTTTACACAAGAAACGCAGTTGATAGACTAATTCAAGACGCAATTCAATCTATATTAAAAGATCGAAAAACATAGACCTTAAAGTTTATCAAAATGGCGAAACAACAAATCGTCAATGAAATACATAAAGCAGCACGAAAAAATTTTCCTCGACGATCTGTAATTTTAAAAGGTATTGATGATTTGTGGCAAGCAGATTTAGTTGATATGCAAAACCTAAAAACCTTTAATAAAGGATATAACTATATTTTAATAGTTATTGACTGCTTCTCAAAGTACGTTTGGGTGGAACCACTAAAAACTAAATCCAAACATGATGTCTCTCATGCATTTGAAAAATTACTTTCTACTAATCATAGGATACCAACTCATCTGCAAACTGATAGGGGTACTGAGTTCTATAATTCTACATTTCAAAAGCTTTTACAGAACTATAATATTAATCACTACTCAACATTTTCAACCAAAAAGGCTTCAATTGTTGAACGAGTTATTAAAACGCTTAAAAATAAATTGTACAAATACTTTAGCTTGAACGGACACTATAAGTGGATAGATGGTGGCTTGAACGATGTTATGAAGACATATAACAACACAAAACATCGTATTATTAAATTTGCACCTGTTAATGTCAATAAGTTTAATGAAACGGACATTAAAAATAATATTGCAAATTCCATGATAAAGGTAACCCAAAAATGTCGTCCTAAGTTTATAATTGGTGACAAAGTTCGAATTAGTAAGTACAAACATATATTTGAGAAAGGATACACTCCTAACTGGTCAACAGAATTATTTACTATAAAAAAGATAAATAACACTGTACCAATAACATATCGCATCGAAGATAATCAAAAACAAGTCATATTAGGAACTTTTTACGAACAAGAGCTTCAAAAGTCGTCCTGCCCTGGTGTCTATTTGATAGAAAAGGTATTAAAAAAGAAAGGAAACAAACTGTTTGTAAAATGGTTGGGTTTAAATAACAAAGAGAACAGTTGGATTGATAAGACTGCAATAGTGGAATAAGTTAATTATATAAGTGATATATAATTTTAAAGTTTATTCATTATTCTTTAGACGATGCAAGGTGGTGGACTAATAAACAGTATCATTAATCATTTACCATTCGAACTTCACATACCCGGTTATAACTATTGTGGACCAGGAACAAAGCTTTCAAAACGATTACTACGTGGTGATAAAGGTGTAAACAAGTTAGACGAAGCTTGTATGCATCACGATATCGCATACGCAAACTACATAGACTTGCCTAACCGTCAAAAAGCCGACTTACGTCTTATAGATATGACTAAACAAAGACTTAAAGCAAAAGATGCTCGAACAGGGGAAAAGATTAGTTCGTGGATAGTAAACAAAATTATGAAAGCTAAATTGAAGTCTGGTGCTGGTGTTAAGACCTTTAATAACTTTGTTAGGAAAATAAAAAGAAAAATCAAAAAACTCTCGCCTAAAGATAATAAGTCACTAATAAATATAGCTTATATGGTTGCTAGAAAATTAGTTCCATGCATTCCAAAAGTTCGCGTACCTCGAATGATACCTATACCAAAAACTGGAGGCATTCTACCTTTAATCCCAATTTTTGCTGGTTTGTCTGCTTTAGGAGCATTAGCTGGTGGTGCAGCTGGTATTGCTAAAACAGTGAATGATTATAAAGACGGTCAGAAAAAATTACAAGAAACTGAACGTCATAATAAAACTATGGAGGCTATAGCAATAGGTAAAGGTTTATACATTAAACCACATAAGCAAGGTCAGGGATTGTTTATAAAACCATCAAAAAACTAATTGATCAGCTACCTAATCGCGCTTTAACTAATATCGATATTCAGAAGTATGCCTATTGTATTCCTTACTTTCGGGGAGTTTACATGAAGGATCAGTTACCAAAAACACCTAAACGAATTGAATGTGGTATAGTTAACCTAGATAATTCAAAAAATGATGGAACGCATTGGGTAGCTTATGTTAAAATAAATAATTATTGTGAATATTTTGATAGCTTTGGCGATTTAAAACCGCCAAGAGAATTAATCCTATATTTTAAGAACTGTGATGTTTATTATAACTTTAGTAGATATCAACAATTTAACACAATAATTTGTGGACATTTGTGTTTAAGATATTTGCAATGTTTTTGGAATAAATACTATAAATTTTATATCATTCTTTCATTTCCATCATTTGCAAGATGTCACTCACCTTATCGATAACTGGAAACTCATCGGTATTATCTACCTATTATCCAAGCACGCTGCCATTAGTTGGGGAGTATGAATGTGCATTATTACATTTCTCTACATATAATTCTATTCCAAATTTTGATAATACAAATAATAAATTATATTATGGTTCTAAAAATGTTATCGAGATACCTGAAGGAACTTATGAATTACAAGATATTAGCGACTATTTAAAAACTGAGATAAAAGATGCATCCATAAAACTCAATTGTAATAACAACACCTTAAAAACTATGTTATTTTGTACATCAACTATAGATTTTACTAAAGAAGGTACATTTGGAAGTTTATTGGGATTTAAAAAACAGATCTTAGAAGCAAATAAATATCATGTATCAGAGTTTCCAGTTAACATTTTGCCTACGACTGTCATAAGGATTGAATGTGACATAGTTAGCGGTTCCTATATAAACGGCCAATCCAGTCACATCTTACACGAATTTGCACTTAATGTTCCACCTGGATACAGGATTATAGAAATTCCAAAAAACGCAATCTACTTTCCAATAAACCAAACCAATATAAGCTGCATACAGATAAGGCTGTTAGATATAAATAATAACTTAATAAATTTGCGAGGTGAAGAAGTGCAGTTGTATCTACATATCAGAAGAAAACATGATAGATTATAATAAATATGTGGTTCATTCAACTAAACATAACAGTCCTACTCAAACTATCAAACCAATAAGAGCTCGATCCAAAAAGGTCATAAAATTGAACAACAATAATAAAGCTTTTCTTAAAGC
Source organism: Nudaria mundana (assembly GCA_963556515.1). NCBI lineage: Eukaryota > Metazoa > Arthropoda > Insecta > Lepidoptera > Erebidae > Nudaria > Nudaria mundana. Next base: position 4,354,608 of record OY748316.1, on the reverse strand, counting down.
GATTGGTTTGTTAAAATGAATATACTAGATGTTTTATCCGCTCCTGCATACAACAACTCTGTGGAAGGAATTGAATTTCACTCTTACAAGCCTTACGTAACAAGTTTCAATAGAAGCGATGAAATCAGGATACCTATTAATCAACAAGACTTGTATATATTACCATCAGCAAGCACTTTGTTTTTGGAAGGAACTATTATTGTAAACAAGGCTGAAAATTCTAAAGAGAGAGTCAGTAGCGTTCATTTCACAAACAATAGTTTACTTTACTTGTTTCAAGATATAAGGTATGAGATAAATGGAGTGGAAATAGATAAAATAAAAAACGCTGGTATAACTACCACAATGAAATCATTAATATCAATGAACGAAAACGAGGCTAAAGTATCTAATGCTTGGGGTTGGAATATCGATGGTATAAATAGTACAAATGGGGGTAGCTTTTCTGCTTCCATACCCCTCTGTAACATTCTTGGTTTTGCAGAAGATTTCAAGAAAGTAGTGATAAACAGCAAACATGAATTAATATTGTTACGAAGTAATACTAATCTGAACGCCCTAAAACTTAGCGCTGGTGAGACGGTAGAAGATATTATTATAAATAAAATAATATGGCGAGTACCACATGTCAAAGTATCCGATAGAGAAAAAATAAATATGTTAAAACTGTTAGAAAAAGACCGATCACTCCAGATGATATTCAGGAATTGGGATTTATATGAATATCCGGCTTTACCAAAAACTACTAAACATACTTGGTCCATAAAAACATCATCGCAAATAGAGAAACCAAGATTTGTTATTATTGGTCTGCAAACAAATAGAAAAAATAATCCTAAATTGGATATGTCTCAGTTTGATCACTGTGACGTTCGTGATGTTAGAGTATACCTAAATTCAACCTACTTCCCTTATGAAAATTTAAATTCAAGTTTCTCGAATAACAGAATTGCGTTAATATATGAACAATACACCAGATTTCAACACTCATATTACGGAGGTCGTCGTGGTGAACCGTTATTAAGTGAGAAACAATTTAAAAATATTGCTCCGTTATTTGTCGTAGATTGTTCTAGACAACCAGATAATCTTAAGTCGGGTCCTGTTGTGGATGTCAGAGTGGAAATTGAAAGTGACATTGATATACCAGATCAAACTTCGGCATATTGTCTTATATTGAACGACTGTATAATTGAGTATAAACCATTAAGCAGCACTGTGAGAAAATTATCATGAACCCGAATACGATTATAGTGGATGTCCAGGGCTTTAAAGACACTTGTAATAACTTTATAGTCAAGGAATTAGCTCTGGCCACTCGTGTTTATACCCAAACGTTCTTAATAAAGCCTCCATACTTATTTAAATACTTAACTACGGATGAAAAAAAACAAGTTACGTGGTTGGAGAGAAACAGAGGGATTTACTGGAATGAAGGTTATATCGACTATAGAGAATTTCGACGTATAATTGTTCCTTATCTAGAAAATAAAGAAATTATTGTGAAGGGCTTAGAAAAAGTTAAGTGGATTCAAGATCTTTGTATGAATTGTATTTGTATAGATCTTGGTGAAGACAAGTGTCCAAATTTATCACTGTTGCATAACAAATATTCAAATATTGAAACCAGTTTTAATTGTATTAATCATATTAAACAATGTGCACTTAAAAATGTTTTATGTATAAAGAACTATTTAATAGAGCAAGAAAGGTAATATGTCTTCCTATACGCAGTTTTAATAAATAAAACAATTTTTTAAAGTAAATGGTTTTTTATTTTTTAACACACATTTTTAATATTTATAATTTTTTAACATATATTTTCATAGTAAATAAATTTTTTATAAAATCTAAATATGTCATCACTAGTTTACACATTTTTTACACAGTTTACACAGTTTACATTAATAAATTATTACCTGATTAAAAAATATGATATGAGTAGCCACACAATTATTACCTATGGTTTTTATTTTTTAACACACAACTTAATATTGAAATTTTTTTAACACATATTTTCACAGTAAATAAAATTTTAATAAAATCTAAATATGTCATCACTTTATCTACTAGTTACATTAATGAATTATTACCTAATTAAAAAATGTGATATGAGTAGCCACACAATTTTTTGGAAATATTGTGAATTAATTTTTCAGCTTGATCCGATATCTCATCTACCGTATCTTGTACAATATACTGTGCAGTGATTATGTCCTTACCTTCATCTTCGTCGTCCATTGACTCACTGAGTTCCTTGATCGTAATTTTTATTAAACGTCGTCCTTTTCTTCTTTCACTGTTAATAATATAGGAATTCAATGCACTGCGTTTGTTTGTAATTGGTCTTCTTCGATTAGTTTTCTTTTTGTTTATTTTTACTTCTTCATTGGGTGTTATTATCCAAGGTCTATTCATTGCGTTGTCCAAGTCGAACTGATCTTGCAGGTCTGGAAGATATTCAGGAGAGCTCTCTTCTATTCCGTTTGAAAATTTGTTTAAGTTGGTATTCTGAAAATTATTTAAAACATTAGTAATAAATCATACTAAGTATTTTGTAAATAGATTGAAATTTTCAATAGATTGAAAGTTATAAAATACCTACCATGTTAGATATGCTCGTATTGACTGTTTAATAAAGAATGAACTAGGTAATAATATTTTTTCTAACGCAGTTGATATATCAAATTATGCTGACATAAAGCATTTATTGGTATGATGATCAAGTTAGAACTTGAAATTCAACCATTCAATAATTCGTATGTGCAAAATGTTATTGTTATGCACCTACTTAATAGTTGTGAAATTCTTATGAATTTCAAACGTGTTGTAACGTGAATGATGACGTATTTCGTTATCAATATCAGATAAGGAATATAATAAAAACACAATAATTATGTAATTGCTTATTTTAATTTATTCGACATACTAATATAGAATCGGGTGACCAGTTAAATACCTATAGGCACCTTATCAGTTAGTATCATACGAAATAAACTACAATAGGTATTCCTAATATTTCATATTTTGTATTGTCTAAACTCTCCAGCTATTCTAAAGAATACCTACATTATTCCTTACTGATGATATTATATTCTACAACTTCTTTGGGAGCTACTCTAATTGAGTCACCAGAGCCTATTCAAATTTGATAAAATATTCTACATTATGTATAACTACGTGCTACTTTAATTTTACACTTTTTGGAATGACCAAAATATATAGGTATCTACTTACAAATTGATTATGTGGTTCACCGCGCTGTCCATGAGGGTTCCTTGTCAATTTCATCCGTGATGATAAAATATCTGAAAATAAAATTAAATGTTTAAGTCTAATTATTGAAAATCGGCAAATGTAGTCCGAATATGTCAAACCTACACAACTTCTTCGGAAGCCACTCTAATTGAGACACCAGAGCCTATTCAAATTTGATAAAATATTCTACTTTATGTGCAATTAAGTGCTAGCAAGAGATTAAATATTTCAGCGTTCATTATTTTATTTACAACTTTTGAATTTTGTACAGAACTTAAATGTTATACGAAAATTAAGGATAATCGTATAAAATTTAATTTAAAGGACTTCCATAGAAAACTACGTCGCCTAATAAATTAGATATTTAGTAGGTAAACTAACAAAGAATTATAAATCAAATAATTAACATTATAAGTAATTACTTACATGACATTGCTTTTATTTTGGATCTTCCTTTTAATCCTCTGAAGGACGTAGTGCACTGCGTGTTTGGTAGCTCGATGCAAATGGTAGATATTGTGGGAACAGAATATGAGACATTCCTCGCGTATAGGAACGATGTGTCGATGTGGCGATAACACACATAGGTAAACAAGTAGAACATACATGAACAAACTGCTGACTTAACATTGGTCGTAGCTTTGTATAAAGGTACGTTGTTAGCCGACTTGGATAAAAAGAGGTGTATTACCATATAGTTTAAGCACATACCAAAACTATTTGCTAATATTTAAAAGTTATATTTTAAATGATTATTTGTAATGTTTGTTAACATATTTGTGGGATAAGTCTGTAGTAATATTTTTGTAAAATTATTTTTATCGAAACGATTCCAAAGGATTTTTAATAGAATACCGTTAACCATACTTTGTATCAAATTTGAGAACCATAAACCAACATACCTACAGATAAATAAAGTAACCACCTTTTTAGAAGTCGGTTAATACGATGTCGTTTTAATATTGTATCGCTGAGTAAGTAAACTAACAGATACCTTGCTTCCACACACTAACACACACACACACACACCCATGAAAACCGTGCATAGCAATTTGAAACTTCTATAATTGTGACGCAAACTAGGTAACTTCCAGGGTACGTCTACCTTTTAAAAATAATTAAATACCTACCGTGTACTAACGGTCAGCTTATATTGGTGATTTAGGTATAGACGACGGTCCTTACCTAAATCACCAATAAATTGCATAATTTTACTTCTGCACAATGGTATGAGTATATTTCATTAATACTTTTCATGTACCTATACATAATTATATAGTTACCATATCATATACTTATCGACGACGATCAACGAACATACCTACATAAATTATAATTACATTTTATATGTATCATACAGAAATCATAACATTCGTCGGAATTAATCGGAATTAGCTTTGGCGGTGTTGGTAAAGACATGGTTTTGTATTTCAATTGTAATAACAAAAGTGCAATTAGACGAAATGAGTTTTCAATCATTTTGATTTAAATAGTCGTAAGTAACATAAATTAATTAATACACCTATATAAATAATAAGTTAAGTTTTAATTTTGTTGGGAGGTGATAATTGCTGAATTGATACTTTTTATGTATAAAACCCATCAATTTTTCAAATAAATTACATTCGCTCCAGTATCTTCCAGTGATCTTCTCCAACAAGAAAATGTGAGTAAGTGCTATTAAATTAATTATTATTTGGTTAATTATTATCCAGCTGAGTTGCTTGGTTAATTCCTGCCGGCTGATAATTATTAATTATTATTTAGTTAATTATTATCCAGCTGAGTTGCTTGGTTAATTCCTGCCGGCTGATAATTATTAACGCATATTATTATAAAATGTGATTACTGATTATGTTATCCCACTGAGTAGTGAGTTGCTTGGTTAATTCCCGCCGGCTGCATTATCTATAATCAGCCGTGATGCTAGCAATATATCTATTCGGAAAATCTTGGGAATATATTTGTTTATAATTTGATTGTATTTTAACAGGTATGATTCGGAGTTTGAAACTTCTTCTGTAGTAGAGTCTGAGTGTGTAGCACCAAAGAAACGCAAACAGGTGATAGAGAAAAAGCAAAAACAACCCAAGCCCAGCTGCACCCAAAGTGTACAACGAAAAAACACTTCACCCGAGTTTAACACCACAAAGAGGTAGGTTTCATTATGTTCAACTAAGTTTAACATCGTCACATTTTAATTAAGTTTAACATCGTCACATTTTAATTAAAATTGAATAAGGTGTAGTTTACACCTTTACCTTAATTTTACACAAATGAGTGACACACTTAATTTATATACATAGATAGATCTTTTGACAATACTTGTACGTTTCAATACCTACACGTTTAAATACTATAACTTTTTGTGTTTTGATCCCAAGTTCTTAGTCACTTTGAATAAGTACTTTTATAATTAACACTTTTTTCTATTTACAGAACGAAGAAAACAAATATTTTGAATATTTTGCGGGCTGAAGAAGGCAGTTGCAGAGAACCACGGCGCGACTTAGCTTCCAGTTTCTCAAGTCGTGTTTCATCTGGGACGTCTCGTCGCTCCAAGAAAACGGAAGGAGGGTATGTGGTTGATTTTAAACTCTATAAAACCAACGATTACATATCACACGCCCCTGATGTGCGCTACAGGACAGCGTTGGTGACTGTAAAATTACAGTGCGATGAGTCCTCACTATCTTGGGAGTCACTTCAAGACTTTCTAGGACATGCATATAAAGAATTTCAAGACACTGAACCAGTGCATTATGCGGATAAGATTTTTATAAAGTAGATTTAATTTTTATAGATATACCTTATGTATATTATTATAATATACACACATCAAAAATAGTTTGAGATCACTTACAAAGCTGATATATTTTCAAATTTAACCCAATCAACAGAAAATGTTTACCTACGTTTAATCTTTATTGTTTCACGTTCTAATTCTAATTTTTAATATTTTTAGAATCTTATCAGAAAAAATCTTCTATATCACAAATATAAGTATCAAATTTTCAAAGTGATCGCAAACTTTTTTAAGTGTGTAGATCTATAATACATAAATTTCTTTAATTTTTTATGTTTTAAACTTAGTGTTGTAGGAGCAAATATTTTATTTAATAATAATGCCTTTTTGTACTGCGTGTAACACATCAGTACCCAGTAAATCATGGGTAGGACATTTGCGAAGTAGTTCACATAGGAAAAGTAGTCAAACAATAAAACATAGTGATGGTGTAGAAATCATAAACTCAGCGTTTCGCAGTCGTATATTAACCTATAAAATATTAGCTCGTGATGAACATCAAGGAGCGTCAATTGAATCCTTTTTTTCAAGCATTTTTGACCGATTAAAATCTCTTTTAAATGAATTCCTTACTAAGCATACTTGTGTTAAGGTAAACTTTGAGTTTTTTGGTACATTTTTAAAATTCAAAGATAATTCACAAGAAGTGAAATCTTTTGGAACCAAAAATAAAATATTATATTCTAACTTCGATTTCGAAAAATTGTATATTGAAACAGTTAATTATTTAAAAACATCTATTGAAGAGTTTGAAGGTCGTGATAGTGGATGGACATTTATAAACAATTTGTATGTTGAGATGAATCTCAATAAATACCAACCACTTGGTGGTTCTAGTTATATCAGTTTACCCAAATTAATTCAGGCTAAAAAAGCATGTTTGAATATTTTGAATAATGATCACTATTGTTTTTTATGGTGTGTAACAGCGGCTTTATATCCAGTTAAGAAACACCCTGAAAGAACGTCTTCTTATCCTAATTTTCGAGAAATATTTAACTTAAGAGGAATGTCTTTTCCTGTAACCTTTAATGATATTAGAACATTTGAAAAAAACAATCCACATATAAAGTTTATAATTTATGGTTTACAAAATCACAAAAACTTTGTAGGTCCTTTGTATAAATCTGAATTCAACCTTAAATACAGCGGAAAAATGATACACCTTCTGTTTTTAGAAAATAATAATTCTTCTCATTATTGCTTGATCAAAGACTGTTCCAGACTTTTTAGAAGTCAAGTCACATCTCATCACAGCAGATTACATCTTTGCGATTTATGTTTGATATTTTTCAATACCGCTGACGAACTTAACAACCATTTATGTGGAGGTGTAGTAACTGTCCTTCCAAACAGAGGTTCAGTAATTAAGTTTAAAAACTATGAACGGAAACAAACTATGCCTTTTTGTATTTATGCAGATTTTGAATCGATGCTACAAACAAGTACTGAGCCTAATTGTTCTAGTAAAAATATGAATATGTTTCACCAACACGTACCGGTTGCTTTTGGTTATTATATTGTATGCTCTGATGAACCTAGCTATAATCGTTACGTGTCATATCGAGGTCCAGACTGTGATAAGCGGTTTGTTGACTATATAATTAAAGACGTGCAAAAAATTTATGATATAATTAAGTCACCAGCTGTAATGATATTTTCCACGGAGGACAGGTATGATTTTGAAAATGCAACACGTTGTCATATATGTCAAAACTTTCTTTTTTGGGACAAAGTCCGTGATCATTGTCATCTTACCGGTCGCTATCGTGGAGCTGCGCATTCGTTTTGTAATTTGCAATATAAATGCCCTGCATTTGTCCCCATTTTTTTTCATAACTTAGCTGGTTATGATTGTCATTTATTTATTAAAGCATTGGGTGACGTCCCTGGTGAAATAAAGATAATACCTAAAAATAAAGAAAACTATATCTCATTTACGAAATTTGTATCAGTTTCATATAATAAGTTTTTTCAAATGCGTTTTCTTGATTCGTTTAAATTTTTGGGGACAAGCTTAAACAAATTATGTAAAACTTTAAAACCAGAAATGTTTAAAAATTTACAAAATCACTTCCCTGTCCGAGATGAATTCCAATTACTTACTCGCAAAGGCATTTATCCATATGAATACATGGATTCGTGGAAACGGTATGATGAAAAATGTTTGCCTCCAAAGAAATACTTTTATAGTTCCCTCAATGATGAAAATGTTTCTGAAGATGATTACCGACATGCACATTTAGTTTGGTCAACATTTAGAATTACTAGTTTAGGTGGTTATACGGATCTATACCTACAAACTGATGTGCTTTTATTAGCAGATATTTTTGAAAATTTTAGACAGACTTGTAAACGACATTATCACTTAGATCCAGCTTTTTATTTAACTGCACCCAGTTTATCTTTTGACGCTATGTTATTAAAAACATGTGTTCAATTGGAACTAATTAATGACTTGTCTATGATACGCATGTTACAAAGTGGTATAAGAGGAGGAGTGTGCCTCTGCTCTCACAGGCATGCGAAAGCAAATAACATATACTTACCGGATTACAAATCTTCGGAACCTGATTCCTATGTCTCTTATATAGATTGTAATAATTTGTATGGGTATAGTATGTGTCAATACTTACCATTATCCAACTTCAAATTTCTCACTCAACAAGAAATTAACAATTTAGATATAACGAAAATTGCAATTGATGCAGATTGTGGTTTTATTTTGGAAGTGGATATAGTATACCCTAAGCGTTTGCATAACTTACACAACGATTTACCATTTTGTTCTGAAAAATTTATACCCCCCGGGGGAAAGAGTTCTAAGCTAATCCCTAATTTATATGATAAATTTAAATATGTTATTCATTACGTGCATTTACAAACTTGTATGAAACATGGGTTAATATTGAAGAAGATTCATAGAATAATCAGTTTTCGACAAAGCCCATATTTAAAACAATATATTGATTTAAATACCAAACTGAGACAAAAAAGTTCTTCAACTTTCGAACAAGATTTTTTTAAGCTCTTGAATAATAGTGTATTTGGAAAAACTTTAGAAAATACTGAAAACAGGGTTAATGTCCATTTAGTTTCTCAGTGGCGAGATATCAAAAACATAACTAAAAGAAGAAAATGCGCACAAAACCTTATTGCTCGTCCAAATTTCCATAGTGCAACGGTTTTCACTAAAAATCTAGTAGCGGTGCAGTTAAATCCTGAACAAATAACTTTGAACAAACCAATATATATTGGCTTTGCTGTTCTAGAATTATCAAAAAGTCATATGTATGATTTTCACTATTCAGTAATGCAACCTTTTTACAAGGATAGGATACGGATGTGTTACACGGATACAGATAGTTTTGTGTATCAAATACAAACCCATGATTTCTATGAAGACATAAAAAATAACTTTTTATCTTACTTTGACACCAGCAATTTTTGTAAAAATAATGTGTATACTTTACCCATACAGAACAAAAAAATACCAGGCTTGTTTAAAGATGAAATGGCTGGTAAAATAATAAGCGAATTTGTTGGATTGAGATCGAAGTTATATTGTATCAACACCATTCACAGCACAATTAAAAAAGCCAAGGGTATTAAAAAGAATGTTGTACGTGACCTTAACGTTACTGATTATGAAAAAACACTTTATGATGGTGACATTGTTCATAAAACAAATGTTTTATTTAAGTCAATAAAACATGAGCTATTTACATGTGCTGTAACAAAAATTGCGTTGTCTGGTGATGATGATAAAAGAGTAATTGCAAAAGATAAGATTTCAACTCGAGCATGGGGTCATACCAATATTTTTAATTTTTAAATTAGTAAATAAAAATGTTTATTTACTGTTTCTTTTAAGTACATGACTACAATGTTTGGAGAGATCTCCTATTGCACAAATATATGCTTGCATCAGGAAAATCCGCTCTTCTTACAGACCTTTTATAAGCTACGTACCTTTTATAAGTTAGCATAAAATAAGCAAATAATATTCACATGTTATGTGCACTAAACACGAAGTTTTGTGATGTATATATCATTTGAGATCCTACATGTAGTGTGAAAGTGACGTAACTAGCCCTGTGACATGATGTCTTGTGATCAGACCCGTTATACCGGACTAAGGTCTACTAATAACGGGACTGCTAGCTTATTGGATTTAACTAGAATTAAGTGTGCTGTCCTGTCTTATATAAGTACCTAGACTTAACAAATTATAATTATTTTAATAAACTAAACTAAGTAAAACTGTAAAAAAAAAATAAAAAAATAAATATATTATTATATGGTTTTCAGTTTTTTAATTTAATATCCTACAGCATTTATAAAACTATCATCATGACGAACAAGTTTACGTTTTTCGCTATATTCTAGAATGTACAAATTATAAGACATAAAATGGTAAGTACGTTTTAGCTTATCGTAATTGTGATTCTACAAAATAGTTCCCTAATGAACATGCAAGGAGCTTCAGCGAACGTACGAACAGTGGGACAGCGTGCTCAAATGATATTAATGTGGAATATTCGTTTAGTTACGTTATTTCCCAATCCAAAGTGATATTGGGCATTCTGTCCCACCTTTATCTATCTTAAAAATGTGATCTTAACGTGTTCATGTTAACAAACATGCATCGGGTTAGTTTGCTGTACGAAAGCAATCATCTAGCAAGTGAAATTGGTTAACCATTGACGGAACGGTAGTGTATTGAACGGCATTAAAATGTGGAACGTTGGCTTAGGTAAATGATTTTACAAAGAGTTATTGGGCATTCTACCCCACATAGTTATTGGGCATTCTACCCCACCGTGACTGAGTTAACAAACATGCATCGGGTTAGTTTGCTGTACGAAAGCAATCATCTAGCAAGTGAAATTGGTTAACCATTGACGGAACGGTAGTGTATTGAACGGCATTAAAATGTGGAACGTTGGCTTAGGTAAATGATTTTACAAAGAGTTATTGGGCATTCTACCCCACATAGTTATTGGGCATTCTACCCCACCGTGACTGAGTTAACAAACATGCATCGGGTTAGTTTGCTGTACGAAAGCAATCATCTAGCAAGTGAAATTGGTTAACCATTGACGGAACGGTAGTGTATTGAACGGCATTAAAATGTGGAACGTTGGCTTAGGTAAATGATTTTACAAAGAGTTATTGGGCATTCTACCCCACATAGTTATTGGGCATTCTACCCCACCGTGACTGAGTTAACAAACATGCATCGGGTTAGTTTGCTGTACGAAAGCAATCATCTAGCAAGTGAAATTGGTTAACCATTGACGGAACGGTAGTGTATTGAACGGCATTAAAATGTGGAACGTTGGCTTAGGTAAATGATTTTACAAAGAGTTATTGGGCATTCTACCCCACAGAGTTATTGGGCATTCTACCCCACCGTGACTGAGGTTATCGAAGATAACCGATGGAACTAAGGTGGGGTAGAATGCCCAATAACTCACTACTAATAGCGGCTGGCACGTAAGATTTTGTAGCCTTTCATTAACATTTCATCGCAAGTTTCAATTTTTTTTCAAAATTACAATATACCTATAGATGCTACTTTTTATTAAATTAATTCGGCCATTTTGGACATAACTCCTTATAAATGTGCCCGGTGATGGCAATAGGCTTGCCCCCTATTACGTGGGACTAAAATACTGGCAAATTGTGGGTGTGTAATACACCTCTGCCTACCCCTTCGGGGATATAGGTGTGATATGTGTGTGTGTGTAAAATCTCAAATAGATTTAGTGTAGAAGGCCACGTCACCTTACCCACGTAAGGTGACGTTTGGTATTTGGCGCTACACACTCACGTTGAACACAGTCAAGTAAATTATTGCTACTCTAACATAATTATCATTTGACTAATAATAAATACAAATGTACAGTCACTGTGATTTCACCAGTGATTACGATTAATCACAGCATATGATGTGACGAGTATAGTGTAGCTGCAGCATAACGTAAGTAACTTCAAATACCAGGGCCGTGTTACCAGGGGCTTTAAATGATTCGAAAGCACGCTCCCCAAACATAGGGCAAACGTCAACGGACTCATCCTATGTGAAAAAGACAATGGACTACGGTAGGTAGTATTTATGTAGGCATATCTCTATCATCTCCATACTCAGTTCCTTTCATAAATCTCTGTATCTTTCTTTGAATCATACGCCAATAACTATCCACTTTTTATTTCACTTCTGTCTACTTATGTCCATCCTAAGGTTGCCTGTAAGAGATCACTCTTGGTGATAAGGCCGCCATTTGTACATACTAAATTGATAACATGTTTTTGTATATTTATTGTATTGTATTGGTGTACAATAAAGCATAATTATTCTATTATATTCTATTCAAAGAAGACTGTAAAATTTGACAACAGTTTGGCTATTGCACAACCATTCCGTATATATTCGGATACGATTGAAATATAAGACTTTGGTCCAGATTCACTTTATTTTCCCTCTGCCACTGGGGTGACACTGAAAACCAGATGTACTGAAATATGATTTCCCATATTGTGCCTCGCCATTTTTACAAGTTGCTGTACGTGGGTACGCGTGAGTGGATTTATTTAGGCCAACTTAGGCAATAAATGTAAACAATTATGAATAATATGTTGTAAAAACGCGGCACGTGCTTGACACGTATTTCCTGCGACACACACGTCACTCATAAGTGTCAAACTAAACCACACTGTCAGTTATTGTGACACGACCGTGTCACTTACGTCAATGTTACGTCTGTGGCCGTCGTGACCACAGATAAGTTATATTATTCTTTGTGTAACGTTGAGTGTAAAGTTGTGATGCAACAATAAAAAAAAATCTTTCTTTCTTTCTGCATGGGTACTAAGAGCCCAAGTCATCCAGCCCTGCACGCAGTGCACCTGGTGACATACGGACGAGGCGGGAACGTCGACCTATTAAGTGGGACCAACTAAATATCTTACAAACTATGGACGTATTAAAAACCTTTATCTACCCCCTCGGGGATACAGCTGTGATTTTGTGTTATGCTACCGTAAGAATCCGTTTTTAGTTACAACGCGTTGTAACTGGTAAGAATGCGTTGTAACCAAAAACGGGTTCTTACAGTAACATAAAAATATTGTTAAGACATAACATAAGCGTGTTTACCTCTTGCACTTCCAACGGCTGAGAGCATCAAAACAATCAACAAATACATAGTGAGTTGTGATTCAAATAGAAATGGCAGAACACAAGGTGCATTAACGATTGCACTGTAAAACTGATATGTACAATTCTATTTTAAGTAGGAGCCAAAAAAATAGGAACGGTTGATTGGGGTTTTTAAACCTAACATTTATGAAAAAAAAAGTCAATTATTTATTAAAAAAATCTCAACAACGTGGCACAAGTGGTTTTTGCATTCCATTTGGTAGTTCACTTTATTGTTTAGTAATAAAAAATACATGGAATTCGGAAAAACGGATGTCATCGGCAGGACTCGAACTTCCTTAAAAGGGTTACCTCTATAACGTTATAGGGTTACCCCTTTAGGGAAGTAGTATTACCTAGTACAGTGCACTTATGTACCTAGTACTAGTAATAGAACTAATACTACCTAGTATACAGGGTGAATTTTTCAAGTGGGCTTGGATGGCCAAATCCGAAACTATAAGGAATAGCGAAAAATGCTCAAAGTAGTCACGAGCCCGATTTTGATGAAACTTAAAACCTCATCATTAGATTTTTTTTAAACCTATAATCCTAGCTGGGAGTCGAACCCATTGATTTAGAAAAAAAATCACACCCTTTATTATTACACCATACGAGTGTTGCTGTTAAGGATCAAATTCTGGGAAGTAATGATATACGGCAAACTTAAGGAAAACTTAGAATTTTCATAAAATTCATATTTTGAGTCAATTTTGTTCGTAATCACAGAACTGACTATTTCAAAGTAATGGTAAGTAAGATGTTCAAACTTTTTAAAATAATTGCATCATTCTCGCCAAAATATAAGACATTAAAACGTCGACAAATGTTTCACCTCTAAACGAGGCATTCTCAAGACTGTCTCAGAGAGACCAGCATGGCACATGGAATTAGTAAGTAGTACCGTAATCTCGCGTTTAATACACTATAAGAAACAAGCTGGCAAGTACATGTCTGTCTCTTATCACACCGGAGGCGGTAGTAGCGCGCGCGCCTCTGCCCAGTGTGATAAGAGACTAAGAGACACACAAGAAATATAATTTTATTAAAATTCTAAGTTTTCCTTAAGTTTGCCGTATTTCATTACTTCCCAGAATTTGATCCTTAACAGCAACACTCGTATGGTGTAATAATAAAGGGTGTGATTTTTTTACTAAATCAATGGGTTCGATTCCCAGCTAGGATTATAGGTTTTAAAAAAATCTAATGATGAGGTTTTAGGTTTCATCAAAATCGGGCTCGTGACTCCTTTGAGCATTTTTCGCTATTCCTTATAGTTCCGGATTTGGCCATCAAAGCACACTTGAAAAATTCAACCTGTATACTACCTAGTAGTGCTACTATATATAGTATATACATTACTAGAAGACAGTATTACCCAAGCGTACATTTTTTGATGCCGGATATACGGATTATTCCCAGTAGTTCCATGTAGCCAGTTCCACATGGAACTTTTGCAACCTTACAATATACGATTTTTGTCTAATTTGTTCCATGTAATTTTATATTACTTTTACGGCTGACATTATTTAAATAAACATTATTTTAATTTTAAATTGTTTTATTTTTATGATCGCCTGGTACTTTTTCAGAATAATGAGTTCAAACATTCAATCACTGAATTTAAAAGAATCTAAAATCTTGATGGCTCTTATGTTGTTATGTATTCCTGGTACATTTGAGGTTTGTGTCTTTTATAATGGACTATCATTTTCATCTGTACTCGGTGCACATAAACTAAACGGATCAAGATCATTGTAAGGTTGCAAAAGTTCCATGTGGAACTGGCTACATGGAACTACTGGGAATAATCCGGATATACATATTAAATGTTGGAAGAACAAAATTACTTTGACCGTGAATGTTACAGATTCTTAAGTGCTTTTATAAGTCCCATCTGCGAGCAAGTCGTGCTCGTGAAGGAAGCGGCCGAGAGGGTGAGAGAGAGAGAGTACCCACCCTCCCCGCTTAAATATCCCGGGCGGATATTTTTATTACGTGGGACCAACAATATCACTAGACAAAGACTAGATTCTGTGTCACAGTTAAAACCCAACACAAATGGCTTTGTTAAAACTAGAATTAAATCATGTTCAAAATTGAATATCAGTTAAAACTAGTTATTACTAGACAAAACGGGTTTAAGGATATGGTTTATTCTTGTTTTTAATTCCGTTTTAACTGATACTCAATTTAGCAAATCAGCTAATTCTAGTTTTAACAAAGGCATTTTACTAAAGAAAACGCTTTGTAACTAAAAACGGGTTTTAACACACAATAATAAATAAAATATAATAAAATTCAAGACGCATCCGAAATAGGCAAACTTCATAACACTCTTTAAATTATAATGGTATTATAATAAAGAAAAATAACTTACAGCGTGGACATCTTTATTTTTAGCTCTTGCTTTTTCTAGATTTCTGTTGGCGGCTTCGTATGCTGCTAAACATCTAAAAAGATAGATAGCCCAGGACTATAGTGTTTCCGAAGAGGCCACACAGGTGGTCAAAGTCCGCCGGGCGCCACTGGAAATACCTTCTACCATACCAGAGAGGCGAGACAATGGACGTAAGTGCGGCCGCGCGGATTTAAGAAAAAAAAGGGGACTATAGTGTTTGTGATTCATATTGTAAAATTATTAGATAAGTAATCATTTTATTTGTGTTTGTCAAAGCAATGATAATCCGATCAATATTATGTAAAAACCAGCGAACGGACCGTTACTGAGTTACAGCGAGCTATTATTATCTCTGTCCTTATCACTCGTACCCAGTAATGACGGAAGTTGGTCGACGAGAGCTGTCGTTGCGTGTTTCATGGTACAGGGCAACATTTAGTACCGTAGTTGTCAACATTAATAGAATAGATAGTTCTGTCATAAATACGTCTGATTCGGACTCTTACAACGAATCCGCCATGTCTAATACAGGCGACAGCGATTAGAATAGGGAATCAAAAAAAAAAATGTTTGGAACTTTTAAAACTCTCTTTACGTTATTTATCTCGTCTCGTTGACCTTACTTTAGTACATATACCTTCTTCTTTTAACTACGTGGCTCCATCGTTCATCGATGATTTTGCCAATAATAATAATAAACAAATAATAATAAATACTAGTTATCCCGACGAACTTTGTATGTAAATTGAAAAACGCGACGGACGGACAGACAGACAGACAGACAGACAGACAAATTGTCGTATTAAATAGATAGATGTTAGGACAATTCACACAACGCACTCTAGTCTCAAACTAAGCAGAGCTTCTGATATGAGTACTAGACAAACTGATATAAATACTTAAATACATTATTTTTTGTAATATATTATAGACTTCGGTTCAAACCGGGAATCGAACCCGAGACTCCGGCGGTGAAAGTGGATGCACTACCGGCCACGCCACCGAATGTCAAGGGTAATGCTTAATAATTCCCGTCACGGAAGAACTAGTTACTCCGTACTAGTTCCCGGTGCGGGACAAGAAAACGTTGTTCGGTATTGCAAGTGAGCGTCTGGGACTCGATTTTTCCTGAACCACCAGCCATGCGCTCAACAAAACCGAACTCCTCAAATACATACCTAAGTCTTCTCACTAGAACAGCTTTGGCAGCGTGAGCGTCCCTCATGTAGTACCGAAGAGTGTCTGCAAGCTTCAGGTCTTGGTCTGACGCCATGCGACCCTCGATTTTCTATAACAAGTTATTTTAATGTTAACAACTCATCCTCATCCACCGAGCCTTTTCCCAACTCAGGTGGGGTCGGCTTTCCAGTGTAACTGCGATTCGGCTGAACTTCGATATTTTCCAAGAAGCGACTGCCATCTGACCTCCACAACCCATGGGCGATATCGAAGTTCTGTAGTTAGACTATTCGGATTTTTCGGATAGATATCTGTATGACAACCGGGACCGAAGGCTTAACGTGCTCTCCGAGGCACGGAGGGGTCTCAGTATCTTAAGAAATGGTCACCCATCCTAAGACCGGCCTGACTCGATGTTACTTAACCTTTGCAATGTGTTAACATTGTCGGTTACCACAACACTACGAGCCCTTGAATGTTTACAACTCAACAAAAAAGGGAATAAAAAGAAGCCTCGACTCCTTATAGCCTATGCTCGTTAAAATTGGTCCAGCCATTTCAGAGATTAGCCAGAAAAAACTGATAGACTAATAAAAACTGAGAGAAATATATCGATTTTGAAATGATAGGCTGGAATTACAAACACTTCAAATTATTTATTGTGTATACATAGAAAAGCACAATTCCAATAAGCGACTCGAACCAGGGACCCTGGAGGTAGCCGTTTTACGCATTTCGTCCTGATATACCAGGTGTTACGTAAGGGTTATATCAACCCGAAGCCAGCACCATCAGCTGGTCGACCAGAACCCGTTTCGATATGTGGCGACCGCCAGAGAAGAAAAAAAGTTCATAAAAAAACATTATTACCGAATAAACTACACACTTGTTTAAACAACACTAGCTAAAATCAGCTGCTTCGGTCATCGATATAAAAATAGGTACAAATAATGCGCGCCTGTGAAAAGCCTTCCGTCTCACTCCTGGTAGGAACATTTTGTCTCTGTTTCGCATCATGCGACGCCCCACGAACACGAAGCCTAGCGCTTCGAGTCACGAAGTTTCCTAGAATTTTATTTAAAATCATTTAGCAAGGTCATAGGTCAGTTCAGTTGCATTCTTCGCTTCGTGCAGTGAGGTAGCTAAATAATTGTTTAGTGTGTTAATTTGTGAGTTGTGTCAAGTTGTGTGTGATAGTGATTGTGTTGTGTAGTAATGGCTCTGAGTAACGAAGAGTATTACGAGATGATGCTTTGTGTAGGAGGGAGTTGTACCGTGAGTTTTGATACCTAAAAATATGTGTACGCAGTCGAGTCGAAGCCGCATTTAGCACTGTTACACAAGAAATTAACCTTTCCTGTAAACAGGTAAGATTTTTCTAAAATTGGGGACAGAGATTTTACTATCACTTGCATGTGGTGCACCTGTCGAACCACAGACGAGGATCTGGGGAAACAAATTTGTGTTGGTACAAATTTTATTTACATAAACGCGCCCACGCCACCGCGACGCCCGCGCCACCGCCAAGGGCATTGTACATACGTACCACGCGCTCATTGTCTAGTTGTAGCTACGTCACGCCGTAGCGTTGGGACACGTTTGTTTTGATTTGAAATATCTTTTTAAATTTTTTAATGATTTTTTTTTCTCATTTGGCGGTCGCCATATATCGAAACGGGTTATGGTCGACCAGCTGATGATGCTGGCTTCGGGTTGATATAACCCTTTCGTAACACCCTGTATAGAAGACTAGCTGATTACTGCGGCTCTGCCCGCTTGAAATAGTTTACTCATTAATAAGTCCCACAGTAACACATTACCGAGATAAAAAGTAGCTCAGTACTCAGGTATAATGTGTGTGTTAATGAAAGACATAATATTAGTAAAGATATTAGATACTTACCCGACACTTGTCAAATGTCTCCGAAGCTCTGGTGAGGAATCTCTCCGTGGAAGGTTGTTCCCGGGAAGCTAACTGAGTGATCCCGGATGATAACTTTATATGGGCATCGGCTACCTCTATACAAACAAAGGATATACTGTTAAGCATCCTGGCATCTGGTAAATATTATAAAGTAAGGCTATTGAGACGAGTTAAACGGTGTAAACAAACGGACCGTTACAGAGTTACATTGCTATAGCGAGCTATTAATATCTCTGTTCTTATCACTCGTACCCAGTAATGATGTAGGTTGGTCGATGAGAGCTGTCGACGCGTGTTTCATGGTACAGGTAAACATTAAGTACCGTAGCTGTCAACATTGATAGAATAGATATTTCTGTCATAAATATGTCGGATTCGGACTGTTCTAACGAATCTTGGCTAATTTTATTAGGTTAGTATATTTTAAATATTATGTTTATTGCATAATATTTAGTCCTTCGAGCCGGATCCACCGATGTAATATACCTTTATGTTTGGAGGTCATCCTGTCAACTTTGGCAACAGCTTCTTTGAGATGCGAATAGTATTCCTGTAGGAAGTTAGTCTCTTGCTCAAAGAAATCATTCACGTCTCGTACGGTAGCGCCCAGATATATCTCGTCTGTGGTAGTTGTCATTGAACGCATCTGAAACAAGAATTTCAAACAATTCTATATCAAAAAAACATAGAATAGGGTTCTGTATTTAACTAAAATTTCCTCTCTAACTCCTGAACTAACTAAGCTTTACTATACATTGGACAAAACGCCTCACCGCATCATCAGAGACCTTAATGAAACCATATTTCACGAAGCAATCAAATAACAAAACCGGGCAAGTGTGTGTCGAGCCACGCATAAGATAGGGTTCCGTAGTTACCCATAAAAGCCTCTATAACTCCTGAATTAAAAGAGTTATAATATCCGTCATAGTTTTCTTTTAAATTTTATAACATGGACTACTATCATGTTTTTCAGGTTTTTCAAGCCAGCCGTTTTCGCAAAAACGTGCTCTTTAAAGCTAAATATCTCGAAAACGGATACCTCAATCAAAAAATCATGTTAGCAACCTCTCAATGTTTTTAAAAGAGCTATCTAATGATACCTCACACGATGAGGTAGACGCGAAAAAAAAATATCATCCCCACTTCACGTGTAGGGGAGGTACCCTAGAAAAAAATATTTTTCATAATTTTGTTTTAGCACTTTGTCGGTGTAGTAATAATAATAATAATTATTATTATTTATTTCAGACTTACATCCATATGTATTAGTAACAATTTCCTTATAATCTAGTGTTAGTAATACACAGTACATAAACATAGACAAATATTAAAAATAGGGAAGATGGATACAGACTCATACCTTTATGGCATGGATCTGTATCCATCTCTTGAGCAGCGGCGAGTGCCACCTCGCCGCAAATACATTCAGGAGAGCGTTGGCGCTGCCGCGGAGGCGCACAAGGGCTGACGTGCAGCGCTTGCGCATAATGCTCGCGAAGCTGTCCACATTGTGGGTCGGAAACATGCCCGATGCACTACACCGCCACGGTAGCGGCAGCCCCAACACTGCCCTAAGCCCATTGTTGTATTGGACACGAAGGTCACTGTATGCCCGCTGGGTGAAATTCACCCACAGGCCGCAGCTGTAACAAGATTGACAGTATGCCTTGTACAGCGTAATCTTCACTGCCTGCGAGCAGCGCGCGAACCTGTGGGCGAGCATGTTTGCACGAGCAGCCAGCGACCTCCGTTCCCTGTCGATGTCACAGCCATCCTTTGAGTCCTCGGTGACCCAGTGACCCAAGTACTTAAACTTGTTGACTCTGTTGAGTGGTGTGCCACATAATGATATTACCGATTTTGTATATGTTTTAGTACCGGCTTTGAATACCATGTGCTCACTTTTTTTTACATTGTACTTGAGTCCATGAGTCACCTCATAGGATTCACACACAGCGATTAAATTTCTTAATGCCCCAATAGAGGGACTCAACAGCACCATGTCATCTGCGTAACTAATATTGTTAAAACAAACTCCATCAATATGACTAGAGTAAATATACATATCTATACAAAGTTTCATGTTTCTAGCACTAATCGTTTGGGAGGCAAGCGAGGACGGACAGACGAAAAAAATTGAAGTAAAGTATTAGGCAGTTGTAATACTTACCTAAGTGTATTATTATATCTATAAAAATGAGAGCCCATCTAAATATTGATTTTATTCTGTTTTTTAGTATTTGTTGTTATAACGGCAACAGAAAAACATTATCTATAAAAATTTCAACTTTCTAACTGTCACGGTTGGTTCTAAGATACAGCCTAGACAGACGAAAGGACAGCAGAGTCTTAGTAATAGGGTTCCCGTTTTACCTTTTGGGTATGAAACCTTAAAAATTAAGTGAAGGTAAGGATAAGGATCCGCCGGGCGCCACTGGAAATACCCTGTATGCTCACCAGAGACGTTCGGCAATCGACGAAGGAACGGTTTCAAAAAACAAGGTAAGGATTATATATATAAGGATAGGCTGTACGGTTAACTGAAGAAATTTAAGACAAAAAAGCTTATGGAAAATAAACTAGGCGATATGGTCGAAAGACTTTAGCCTGCCCATAATTAGTCGAAGAGGAAAAAAACGTACCAGTCCACCAAAAAGGTCCATTTTCCCCCGAGGTTTGGCGCACAGATCTTGCTCGTACTCAAGGAACACACGCAAATGTGAGTCGTTTCTGAACACGGGGTGTGTTGCCAACCTTTGTAGGAACACTTCGTGCATTGCCACTGTTTTTTTGAATGTTGCCAAGTATTCACTGGAAAAATTGTATTAAAAATATAACGTACGTACGATAGGAAGTATAGTTACACACATTATATTGAAAACAAGTTGATTATCGGGGCTCTTCCCGTATGATTTTGGTTTCCCGTCCCCAATTACGACAGGAACCCATTACCAGGATAAAAAGTTGCCATTAGTACTCAAGGATAATGTAGCTCAGTACACACACACATATCACGCCTATATCCGCAAAGGGGTAGGCAGAGGTGCATTACACACCCTCAGTTTGCCAGTATTCTTAGTCCCACGTAATACACACGTATAATGGGTTATGCCCAAAATGGCCGAATAAATTTGAAAATAAGGAGCAGAAATATTGTAATTTTGAAGAAAATATTGAAACCCGTTGCCTTGCGATGAAATGTTGATGAAAGGCAACAAAATCTTACGTGCCAGCCATAACACAGACAATTAAAGTCTTGGGCGTTTTGGACTATTATTCATATTGTGAAAAAATTTCATAATCGGTTTAGTGGTATCGGAGTCTTCTGGTTATTATAATATTAGTACATAGACTAGCTGATTGCCGCAGCTCCGGTCATGTGATATACTTTTCTTGTTTCCAATTACCGGGAATCTTTCCTTCTTATAGCATTAGTGAGACTAGCGAACTTAGCTCGGATTGTAGCGACTATTTAGTGGTATGTAACACAAATTCTGGCTGGTCTGACGGCAATAGGCCCGCCAGGTGGGCAATAGGCCTATTGCCGTTACCAGGAACTTACGTGGGACCAACAATTGAATGACATAAGAGTCGGTGTGTAATGCACCTCTGCGTACCCCGTCAGGGATATATGCGTGATGTATGTTTAACTTCGTACAGCGGTATGAATGTGGTATTTGCAACATTTATGATTGCTACTCCGCTCCTATTGATGATAGCGTGAGGTTGTTATATGGCCTATGTTACTCGCTAACTGAATACTTACTCTTCAAGCTCTTCCTTCATCTTGAGGAACTCCTCCCTGGTCAGAGCGCCCTCTCCCTCTCCGAGACGCTGGAGCTTCTCGCGGGAAGCGTCGAAATCTGGTCGCGGAGGAGCCGGGGGAATCTATTGTACGAAGGGAATAGTCATCTATAGTGGTCCCCTATGGTCAACAGTTGATCTCGCGAACATTAAAAACATTATTTGGGTTTATGCCCTCAATTTAAAAAACCAGACGATGTAATAGTAGTTTATGAAACTGTTGCATAGCGAAGGGTTTTTGAATACGAGTAAGTTTTAAAGAAACGAGTCTTGGTGAGTGTTCTAGTACCTAGTTAAGTGCTGTTTAAACGTATAAGATTAGATGAAATAGTGCTTCATCTAATCTTATACGTTTAGACATGTTGAAAAACACAAACTTGAAAAAATAATTGATAATATGGCAATAAAACTCGATAATGCGGTATGGTCGACAGACTTTAGTATGTTATTACAAGTGGAATTTTATCCTAATGTACTACCTATGTCTATCCAACTGTGTTTAAAAAGTTACTTTACGATACAGATTTGCAGAAAAACTCATACAAATCTGTACAATAAAATGACTTTTTAAAATGTTTAAAGTACCGTTGCCATAATTATAGACTTTATACATATGTAAAATAAAAATTCGAAGTTTTCGACATGATAAAAATTGTTTTAAGAAACAAGTATCGTGGAAATCGATTAAAAAAACATGGCCGCCCAGAACACACATCTAGACTCGTCTTGAAATGTAGACGCTTTGCTCGCTCACTTCACTAATCACGTCGTCGTCTGTAGTACTGCTGTTGGAGCCCTAAACATGGCCGCCCAGAACACACATCTAGACTCGTCTCGAAATATAGACGCTTTGCTCGCTCACTTCACTAATCACGTCGTCGTCTGTAGTAGTGCAGTTGGAGCCCTAAACATGGCCGCCCAGAACACACATCTAGACTCGTCTCGAAATGTAGACGCTTTGCTCGCTCACTTCACTAATCACGTCGTCGTCTGTAGTAGTGCAGTTGGAGCCCTCAACATGGCCGCCCAGAACACACATCTAGACTCGTCTCGAAATGTAGACGCTTTGCTCGCTCACTTCACTAATCACGTCGTCGTCTGAAGTAGTGCAGTTGGAGCCGTAAACATGGCCGCCCAGAACACACATCTAGACTCGTCTCGAAATGTAGACGCTTTGCTCGCTCACTTCACTAATCACGTCGTCGTTTGTAGTAGTGCAGTTGGAGCCCTAAACATGGCCGCCCAGAACACACATCTAGACTCGTCTCGAAATGTAGACGCTTTGCTCGCTCACTTCACTAATCACGTCGTCGTCTGTAGTAGTGCAGTTGGAGCCCTAAACATGGCCGCCCAGAACACACATCTAGACTCGTCTCGAAATGTAGACGCTTTGCTCGCTCACTTCACTAATCACGTCGTCGTCTGTAGTAGTGCAGTTGGAGCCCTCAACATGGCCGCCCAGAACACACATCTAGACTCGTCTCGAAATGTAGACGCTTTGCTCGCTCACTTCACTAATCACGTCGTCGTCTGAAGTAGTGCAGTTGGAGCCGTAAACATGGCCGCCCAGAACACACATCTAGACTCGTCTCGAAATGTAGACGCTTTGCTCGCTCACTTCACTAATCACGTCGTCGTTTGTAGTAGTGCAGTTGGAGCCCTAAACATGGCCGCCCAGAACACACATCTAGACTCGTCTCGAAATGTAGACGCTTTGCTCGCTCACTTCACTAATCACGTCGTCGTCTGTAGTAGTGCAGTTGGAGCCCTAAACATGGCCGCCCAGAACACACATCTAGACTCGTCTCGAAATGTAGACGCTTTGCTCGCTCACTTCACTAATCACGTCGTCGTTTGTAGTAGTGCAGTTGGAGCCCTAAACATGGCCGCCCAGAACACACATCTAGACTCGTCTCGAAATGTAGACGCTTTGCTCGCTCACTTCACTAATCACGTCGTCGTCTGTAGTAGTGCAGTTGGAGCCCTAAACAATCCTCGTAGTAAGCACTACAGAGAACTGTATTTATTTTTAAACCCAGCTTCGATTCCGGGTCTAATCAAATGTTTGTTTCAGAGTTTGGGTGTTTTCTATGTATAATATGTATCTATGTATTTAGCAATAAATAAGTATGTTATCAGTCAGCACAAGCTTATATTAGCTTAATTTGGGCTAGATGATATTGGGTGAGAATGTACAAAAATATTTATCTATTTATTTTATCAACAATTGCAATACTAATAGTTAATAATTTGATAGTAAATAAAAGTGACGTCATAGGTTTCTATTTCATACAATTTTCGACAAGCTTTACCGTTTTGACATTTTATGAAAATAATTTAATTTGTCTTGACAGTCGTCTACCCTATTCTGCCTACCATCTCGGGAATATAGGCGTGATTAAATAAAACTTACAATATATCCGGCGTATTCCTCATTTTCCTCATAACGATCGTGGAGCCACACAAACTCTTCGTGTTGGCGTACAACTATGAACTCAGACTTCTGGAACTCGGGCAGGGTCGTCTTTGTGTGTACTGTGAATTTCACCTTCTCTTTCTCGCTGAGAGCATCGGAGATATCCACCTGGAAAGAAATTAAATGATCTCAGCTAGAGGCAAAGTAACGAAACATAGTGCAATTGCAGTAACTTCAATCTATACTATTATATAATTGTAAAGTGGTCGTGTCTGTACATTGGAGATATTTGAAAAAAAATACTTGGGTTATGTTATGTTAACGATACTGAACACGAAAATATTTTTTTTAATTTCCTGTCTGTTTGTCTGTTTGTTCGCGATGGACGCAGAAACTACTGAACGGATTTTGATGCGGTTTTTTGTTAGACAGGGCTTGGTCAGACTTAAAATCTTACGTTTGTTTCATCGCAATCGGTTGATTAGAACCCGAGATGTGACCAAAAATATAATAAACTGAATTTAACGGAGATATATAGATGTCACTTTTTATTATTATTGGTCAATTTTTATAGCTTATTAATATTGTTAGGTATTATTGTTAAGGGCCCAGATCGTGAAAATCACCGAAAAGAGTGTTACGATTTTTCATATTTAACCTATTTACATATGATTAATAACAACGATAATTTGTATATATTAAAATGAAAGACCAAAAATGATGTTAGTGCTAATTTTAACTCTTAAAACCCTGTAGTTGTTATATAATAAACGTCAACAAACGCACAAAATTGAGAAAAAATTCGAAAACCTGCCTTCGTATTTTTCAGATTTAACCCAATAAATCAACACAAATTGATAAAAAGAAACACTTTTTGAACACTGAAAAAGCCAATAAATATAACCATGTACTTTTTTTTGTACCTTTACAAACAAAGACTTCCCCTTTTAAAGCCCTAAAATCTAGATATGTTTTACGTAAATTCTCCATAGAAAAATGTATGCAAATTCAAACGCGTCCCGATAGAACGATCGTCGCAACTAATCGCCAGTGCGCCATAGAATTTCAAAGTGACTCCACGCGTGTCGGATGCTACAGCAAAATTACGTGTTGTGAATTTGTGTTTTTTGTGAAAAACTGTAAGTACAATATTTTTATAACTAATTTACTTTCAGTAAATAGAAAGTACCGATATAATGAAAGTCTGAAAGAAAACCATGATGGAACTAGATATAAATCGTAAGAAATACAAAATTATTTACTTTGTTGCGTAGGTCATTTTATGAACCTTGTAAAGTAGGTATCAATTCAGGCTTGAAACAATCAAAGCCCTGCCCACCTTATTTTCTCGAGATATGAACTGGCGGGGTATATAGTTCTCTGCACGACATACATAGATTTTTCAACATGATAAAGGCAATAGGTATCATAAACGTAATTGGTAATCGAGGGTCTCTTTTCGCAGGATAATTTGCTGAGTGCCATGCCAGCGAAAAGAAAATTTAGTACGCATTATAAAAACGTGAAAGCCAAAAGATCTCGGAATAAAATGTAAGTTCCTCCCTACTTATTTATTTACCTGCCTACTTGACTACGTCTTGTCCTAAATACCTAGAAAAAATTTACTAGATTTGTGTTAGTGTCAAGTAAAAATCCTAGTTTTATTACTTTTATTTGTGTGTATGCTTATCATGTCTTAGTAGTAATAATAATATAATCTATTTGCATTTTGAACAGGGTAGGTACATTACAAAGCAAATAGGTACAATGATTTAGATCGCCTGATTCAGACATATACCTACAACAGCATGTAAATATTGATTTGACATGTAATTAGATAGGTACACAATTAGGTATGTCAGTCTAAGAAGAAAAATTACAATGTCCAGTAGGTAATAATTACGTAATTTCAATATCTATATAAGTAATAAAGTCAATTTCTATAGGAACAATTTTCATAATAATAAATTTTATTACATAATATAGTATTAGTTTTCATATATTTATGTATTTCAAAGCAATGAGTTTGCTTACACTATTATTAGTTACAGTATTATTAGTTTTCATGTTCATCATGTCTAAATATGTGGAAGTGGAAGTAGGTATGTTTCCTATCAGAAATTGCACGGGCGCGCGCCGTGCCTGGCGTAGGGTTGTACAAAAATTACAAAATAAATAAAAAGTGGATATTGATGAATAATATTTCCAGTACTGAAAATGAATACGTAATTCTTGTAGACTTGTTACATAAATAAACAAACTAGCTAGTGATGGGCGAAGACAAAATCTCAGTACCTACAGTTTTTTTTTGCAATATTTATTATTTTCATTGTGAGACAAACACATACTTCTCAATTACTTTCTCAAAAGAAAATTCACGTTCAAATCTCGTATTTTACGCGACTAGAATTTTTTTTGTAAAATATTATCTTTTACGCGACTGGTGTACGTATGTATGTATGTATACTAAGTAATATATCTTTGTGGCACGATAAGTTCAAAATTATTGAACCGATTTTAATGTTTTTAGTATCATTAGAATTGTCTTCTAAGCCCGAGTGACATAGAATAAGTGACGCCATAAAAAACCAATACGTATAGCGTAAAGGAAATTTATAATTTCTGTTCATCACGAACATAATATTGTATGAATTCTTTTGCACTTTTATATTTGTCTTCGTCAGTTATGAATATAAATAAATAAACAATAAAAATGTTGAAACCCGACAGATTAAAAAATGAAAATGTGTAATAAAAATAAATAACAACACCATTGTAATATAGCGTATTTAGCAGTCGGGGCCTATTTTTATTATTTTTGTAGTAGTATTTTTGTAGACCTGACACTCGTCGAATAGAACCTGTTGGGTTACTTCCAGCAATTGTTGGATGCGGATTAATGGACGCGGTAGAAATTTTAAGTAAAAGACTGTCATATCATTCTAGAAGTTTAATTCATAATTGCACAAGTAATATAGTTGAAAGTTTTAACGGAGTAATTGCCAAATTAGTTGGGGGTAAGCGTGTAAATTATTCTTCCCGTGGTTCTTATGCGGGCCGATGCGCAGCTGCTGTTGTGTCTTTTAATACGGGATCGATTCATAGTAAAACTCATGAAGTCATATTTAAATCTAGTCCTAATCCTTTGATCGCGAAAGTGGAAAATAGTAATCGTAGAAACCGTTTAATTGCTAAACCTAAATTAAGATTGAAAAAAAGCCACAGCGCTGTATCGAAAGACGCTCACTATGGACCAAACTGCGAAAAACCTGATCTGAGTCCAGAATTATATGAGAAAGCCAAGTCATCTTTTTTAGTTGATTTAAAGTTGTCTTGTGCTGAAAGAGAGGAGCTTGAAAGGTCGACCCATTTGCAAAGAAGTAGTGCTGAGTGGATGAGTACAAGGAGAAAATTACTAACCTCATCATCGTTCGGGGAAGTTTGTAAAAAACGAGAGAGCACAAGTTGTGCTGCTCTTGTTTGTAAAATCGTTTATGGTAGTAATATCTCCAGTTTGCCTGCTGTACGGTACGGTATCGAAAACGAAGAAACTGCAATTAGACAGTTAGAAATTCAAGAGAATATTAGTATACAAGGTTGCGGTTTGTTCGTCGACGATCAATATGAATTTCTTGGTACTACACCAGATGGCATTTATGCAAACGGTTTAATTGAAATTAAGTGCCCACATTCTTTAGCTGGCATGACTCTTGATGAAGCAATGGCCAAACATACCTTTTGGGTTAAGGACAAGGCTTCCAAGGGTTATGTCATAAATAAAAATCATTACTGGTATTTCCAAATTCAGGGACAGCTACATATAACTAAAAGAAACGTTTGCATGCTTGGCATCTGGTTTGGTGCTACTGTACCTATGAAAGTTTATATTATGGAAAAGGACGACAAATTTTGGAAGGAGAAAATGGAGATGAAATTAGTTATATTTTATTACGATTGCCTCCTTCCAGAATTAGTTGATCCTCGGCAGTCACGAAGCATGCCTATTCGTGACCCGCCCAATGTCATAGAGGCTATGAAAGAGAGGAAAGAAAGAGCTTTACGTGTTTTGAAAGAGAAGAACGTCTAATGATTTTGAAAGAGACTGAGGTAACTTAACTACCCAGCCGGTCGATTCACGTAAACACGCCAGTTCAAAAGTCGTTTTAACTTAGAAACTTAGAAATCGCCTTTTGGTTTTCTGTTTATAACGCACTTACTTATCTAGTCTTGGATTGTCATAAATCTTCCAATAGCTCAATTTCTATACAATTCCTATACGATTTTGAAGAGTTACCTGGTGTAAACCCAAGGTCCGATCCTAATGAAATTAAAATGTGACCACACGGCATCACCAGCTTTCAAATAAAAATAAAAAATCATCAAAATCGGTTCAAAAAATACAGCGAATTGAGAATCTTCTTCTTTTTTTAAGTCGGTTAAAAAGTGTGCGAAGTGACATTTTTAAGTCACTACGCACACCGTAGGGTTTTTATTACGTGAATCGGGCAGCTGGTAACATTTTCATTCTGATAGGTTTTGCAATAGCAATTGATTTTATCATCAAATTAGTAGAAATCAGAATTTGATCAGTAATCATTAAAATGAAAAAAACATTAGAAACTCTTAAACTCATATTTTGTTATTGTTTACTTTCGTTTAATTAAGTATATGAATAATTTATAAATTTCATGTTTGTTTATAACTAATTTTTGTACAACCCTAGCACGCTTTTTAGGTGGCGACTCATATTTTGTTTACTTTTAATTATATGAACCATTTTTATACTTGTGTTTCATTTATTGACAATTTTTTGTACAACCCTAGAAGATTTTTTAGATTGCGAGGTGATCGTAAGTTGAGTTTACGCAATAGGCACATTTCCTTGCGTAGATATAAACACTAGCGAGGAAAGGCGTGATGTTATTTCGACCGTACTTCCTACTGAATTTGCAATTATTTTATTGAATGAAAATTTTACGAAATAAGAATAAACTTTGGTAGTAAATTTACAAATAAATACATAGGTACTCGTAGTTGGAATTTTAGGTAAGTAGAATACAAAAAGGTCAGTCCGGACCTGCTCTTGATTGTTTATTATAAATAGAAAATCATAAAAATTGTGTCTCAAACTACTCTTATTTATTTATCTAGTAATTAGGATCATTTTATAACGAAAACTACTCTTGGAATATTTTACAAATAGGCAGTCGTTTATTTCCAATAATTCAACATTTTTGTTATGCTGTAAATATTCAACTTCAATAACAATAACTCAACGTGGAACGTTTGTCGCAAAACATTTTCAAAATCGCGCTCTCTGGGTCATTCACCCGCCCGTCGGATGATTCGGGCAACAATAGCGCTGCTGTCGCTCAAAATCGACTTTATCCGTGCGCGGCCTGGGCCCTTAAGTAGTATTTATTAGTAAGTAAATAAATATACTTCATTTTTACATACGTAATTGTGTAAACAAATACGATGTACCATGTAAACGAATATGTTAGATAAATATAAATATTATATAAATGCGAAAGTACCTCTGTCTGTTACGCTTTCACGCCTACATCACTGAACTGATATTGATAAAATTTGGTACAAGGATAGATTAGATCTTAAGAGAGGACATTTATGATGGTATATTTGGTCGCGATAACCGACATCCACTCGGGCGGAGCCGCGGGCAACAGCTAGTTAAAAATAAAATCAAAATCGGTTCACCGAATTCAAAGATATGTAGTTAACGTCCATGTCTCCGAAGGGTATATTATAAACCCATGTTGCCCCTGTAACTTTTTTAGAACTACGTAATATGGGGTGAACCTATTGCTTCATACTATTTTCAACTGACTTCCAAAAAAGGAGGAGGTTCTCAATTCAACTGTCTTTTTTTATGTTTGTTAGCTCATATCTTTGGACTTGGTGAAATGATTTAGAATATTTTTTTTCAATTGAAAGCTACTAAGTACTTCCTAAATGGTCCCATTTCGGTAATTTGTAGTGACTGTCATACTGAATTTCGAAGTTTAAAATAGCTATGAACTGTAGCCCTAAAGTACCGAAACGCGACTCACGTTAGTACGAAACGCTTAATCGATTTTCTGGCCCAAAGAATAAGTATCGCCATCCAACGTGGCAATACAGCCAGCATTCTGGGAACCTTCCGTAATGCATCAGGCGCAGTTTTGTTAATTGTTTTCCAGAATTATTTAAATTAAGTAAAAGTTAAAAATTAGATTAAGTTATTTATAATTAATTCCAACAAAATGTAATTGGGGTACCATAAAGAGTTTTTTAATCTATCTAAGTGTACGTACCTAATTTCTTTAGAAATCATTCTAAGATACGCACTCAATGAACTAAAAATTGATCTGAAGCCTGAGTTCATAATTGTAGCCTTCGAGTTAGCAGAGATTAGGATGTGTGTCTATGTGGCATGCCTGCGCATTTACTGGACTTTCGCACTAACGTGCATCGCGCTGGAATACATTCGACAATGTGTGAATCGATGTGGAACACTTTCGCACTAACGTGAGTCGCGTTTCGGTATTTGTAGTCCGTTGATCAGCAGGTGTATCACTTAGGCTTAAGAGGACCCTAATATCCTGGTGGGACTATTAGACTAACAGCTAGGTTGTGGTCAAATTTTACAGTTTTTTTTAGCTAACATGATAGCGGCAATAGCCTTTCAATTATCATCCACACTATTAATGTTACTGATAAGATTAGTAGTTTGCTAACATGTGCAGTGTATAATTTTTCATATTACAGCCCTAACGTCCATTGCCGAGCCTCCCGGGAACGCCCTCAAAAGTATAACCCGAGTTTAAGGATAACACATAATAATATGTTTTTGCACTAGTTTTACTTTTTTACACCAGAAGCAAAATTTATAAATATGTTTATCAGTTGTCTAGATCCCATAGTGCAAGCTTATATTAGCTTAGTTTAGGTAAGATGATGTTGTGTGATAATTTTTTCTTATTATATTTTTAAAATATGTTAGTTAAGAGTCCAGTCCAAGACTATAGTTTTAAGGGTTAGGTACCCAATGGGTAATACGGGAATCCTATTACTGAGACTTTCCCTCTGTCTTGGGCTGTATCTCATGAACCGTGATAAGAAGAACGTTTAAATTTTTGCAGATGATGTATTTCTGTTGCCTCTATAACAACAAATACTAAAAAACAGAATATAATAAATATTTAAGGGGGCTCCCATACAACAAACGTGATTTTTTACCGTTTTGGTGCGTAACGGAGTCGCAAGTCCGTATCACACTTGGCCTATTTTTTGTGATTCATATTGTAAAATTATATAAGTAAATGTTGGCATACTTCATTACTTATTAAATACTAGCTGACCTCCCATGTGTTAGTTTTCTCATTCCCCGTTCCCGTGGGAACATACATATTACCGGGATAAAAAGTAGCCTATGTTCCTCGGGGATAATGTAGTTACATATCAGTGAAAGAATTTTCAAAATTGGATCATTACATGGAGCCTATTTGCTGCGAACAAATAACCAATCAAATCTTTCCTCTTTATAATATTATTAAATTAAATATATTTGTTGTGTGTATACCAATAAGCTGTTATCAGCTAGCGACACATTCTCGTTTGGCTTTTTCTTCTCCAACTTTTGGTCTCCGGAGCCAGGAGACTGTGGTCCAGCTGTGGAGTGTGCTGACAAGGGGTCGTGATTTGTATCTTCAACGCAGTCCTGTTAATAAGTAAATAAAATAACGATGACTTAATCACCCATTTTGCCAGTACAAACAATAACTATTGATTATGGATATACATTTAATAGGGGGATATGAGTTAACAACACACACACATCACGCATATATCCCGAAGTGGTAGTACGATGTGCATTACACACCCACAACTTGCCAGTATTTCTAGTCCCACGTAATAGGCGGTACGCCTACTGCCATCACTGGACACACATTATCATTGTTTATGTCCAAAATGGCCGTTTGAATTTAATAAAAAGTAGCAGCCTCGCAATATGTTGATGAAAGGCAAATCTTATGTGCCAGCCACTATGGCACAGCCAATTAAACTCCTGGGTGTCTCAGACTAGAGGTGACAAACATAATAATAACACAGTTGAATTGAGAACCTCCTCCTTTTTTTGAAGGTAATTCACAGCCAGTGGAATGTCCAATGTACATGGCAGTACAGTATCTCAATATAGGGAATAAAAAAGGCCGTTCTAAATGCAGGCGTCAAATTACAGATACAAGCAATTATCACAGAGAAGTCTTAAGCCAATAATTATTAATCCAATACAAAGAACTCCACGTCACGTCCCGAAATAAAAGTTAACAATATCATTATGGGTAAACGTTATTTAAAAAAAAGCTGCATGCGTCATACGTACACGTACTAGAATCAAGAGATAGCTATTAGACCAAGTTGATAATAATTATAACTTTTTAACAAACAGGAGACGCCCCCCGGTAAAAAGTGAAACTATATAGGTAATGTTTTATTGCTTTAAGACAATACTTACCATCATCTTGATGTGAAACTTTGAATTGTATGTGTATCAACTAGTATCAACTATTTAAATAATATCTATTCAATTTCCTGCTATAACTAAATCAGGCAATTTAATATAAACGTTAATTAGTAAATACAGCACCATAGAAGGAAATGAATAGAATTTTTTATGTCTGTCAATGTCAAGAACAAGATAACAATGGTTGACAGTAATGACAATTCTTGGCACTTGACAGTTGTTCAAGTGCGTACCTACGTTCCGACTTCCGAGACAAGCTCACACAAATATCAATAAAAAATTTAAAACTTTAGTTTAGAGACCTTTCTGATAGCAGTGCAATTATTTTTGTATTATAATAGGTTGTATGCTTAAAAAAAAAACTAACTTGGAATGAAAATTGACAGGATCTTTTTTCATGAAAAATAAAATTGAACTAAAAGAAAATGGGAACGGTACCTATGTACTACCCACATACATAATTATTATTGATTTGTGTTTACATCTATGTTGCTATCGTATTATTATTTTAACAACTGGTAGAATTAATTATAAATAGAAGACTTTGAAGCATTGAGACTTCAGACGCTATGTTTGAAACATTCTTGTCGTCAAAAGAAACAAATTAAAAAGTTTCACATATAATATATTATCTTCGAGTGCTGGCCGCCTGTCCCGCCATGCCGCCATGCCGCGATCAACGACATCCTGCGACGACGGTGTCCCATCAGTGTAAACGTCCCTGCGATTCTGGAGCCCCAGCACATTGCACGGGACGATGGTAAGATACCTGACGCTGACGGGATGTCGATGATACCATGGAGGATGGGTCGCCCACTAGTGTGGGACGCCACGTGTGCCGACACACTAGCTGCGACCTATCTTCCGGCAACCGCCAAACGTGCCCAGCGCGGCGGCTGAGGTACGTGAGCGCTCGAAGGTGGACAAGTACAGTTGTCTCGGCACTCAATACGACTTTGTTGCATTTGGTGTCGAGACACTGGACCCGTGGGGCCCGGGTGCGCACTCGCTTTTCAAAGAGCTCAGCAAACGGCTCAGGGAGATAACGGGAGACTTACGTGCCGGCGCCGCCGCCACATTCACACGCATTCTCGCGTAGTGGATAAGCATGGCCATACAGCGCAGGAATGCCGCCGCCATGATGGGCACCCTACCGCGAAGCCCAAACTTTTAACTTTTTTTTTAAAATAGTAATAATTAAATTTAGTACTAATTTCATTTTCTATTATACTAGGTAGTTTCTAATTTAGTTTTAAGATTTTTATGAATGTAAATATTAATTGTAAATAAATTCTGTTGCCTTTTGCCATGCTTGCAATGTGTAATGTGAGCCATAAATAAATAAATACGTGTTATAAAATAGCGGAATAATATATTATGATCACAAAATATTTAATCATCATGCTCAAAAATGGGTAAAGAAAGTGGGGTAGTATTTGTAGCGTAAGCGATGGCAACTTTCTTATTCATTTTAGTAGTTTTATAGGCGATTGACGAAAGTGTAGTGATTATGATAGGTATCTAAAAAATAAGTTATAGTTTTACATTTTATATAAAAATATTACTGTATAAAAATATAAAATGGGGACGCAGAAGCCTAGCGAATGGGCCAACTCTCTTATTACTCGTTTTGAGGAGCAGGCAAGTATCAAAAATTATATTTAATTTATTATTGAAGACCCACCCATTTATGGATCTTTTTCTATATATTTATCTTGTTCAATATAAACGAAATCTAGATCTTGCAGAACAAAATAATGTTTTAACTTATTAGTAGAGTTAGAAGCTACGGGATATATTATATTTACAATCGGAATGACAATGAATTCTTGTTTTTCTTCAAGTAGGTACAGATTTCTGCGACCGGATTTTTGATCTAAATTGGTTTAGTAATGTAAAGAACTCGGGATTTAATTATTAAGTGCATTATAAGTTTTAAAATATTGTTTACCAGGTGTGTTCAATTCTTTTTCTTTCTATCTTAAATAAATATTGTTGTTGTTATTTTTGTGTTTATTTTCTTTTATAATTCCTCTTTTAATTTGAAAAGCTGTTCCATATTTGAATGAATCTATATATTTCTATAGTACATGTACATGCAATCAGAAGTGTCTGTGTTACTGATACCTACTACAAAAAAATAAAAATATGAAGTCTACAATTTAATATCAAATGTATGCATAAGTCATGCTACATAATCATTCTTGTCACAAGCCATAGGTATGATTAGAAGACTTCGACCTATTTTTTTCATGGAGGTGACTACCAGCATGAAACTGCTACCATAGCCACAGAGGTCTCAGATTTGATCCCTGGGTCGTGTCAGATATTTTTAGGCCCTGTAAATAATTATTATAATTATTTCAATACTTAGCTATGTAGAGGGAGAACATGTTGTATGGTGACAATGAGTGCACACAAATACACTTGCAATGTATTTCCCCACTCGATCACATTATGGACTCTGTGCCTGGTTGCATTATGTGCTATTGTTTTAATATTATTTTTTGTTATATTCTTAGATCAAAAATACCTAGATTACCGATCCGTGCTTTAAAAACGGCACCACATCACCTCGTTCATTGCACACCTGCGCGCTTCAACTGCTTCAGTACTAAGTTCCTATTCTGCTTGCTGACTCTCGAGGAATGCCAAAATGTCACTGTGCCGTGCTGTGTGTGTGTGATGCTTTTGTATTAATTATTACGAATTATTTCTATGTCAACCGTCAATGTACAATCTTGTTTTTTTTTAGATGGTATTTGTAATAATTACCTATATAGTATTCGAGTGCCAAGATTCCTCGTTGTATTTGTACTGAATCCAATATCTATAGTATTTTTGATCTAGGGTTATATCAGTTAAGAGTAACAATATTGTTAACCAACAGTTGCCGTACAAGACGGGCGCACAAAACATACATTCCCGTATAATTGAGGAGCAATGCAAGGCATGTCTAGTCCAGATCAGCCGGTACCGATTCTCTCTTGTCATCGCTGGGCTTACAAAGATTCTACAGAGGATTAATGAACTGGTAAGAGTCAATGTCAAAATATTTTTATTCAAAAAAGTGCAGTTACACACCTATGGATTTCAAGAAATCCGCTCATTCAATTACTACACATCCAGTATAAAATACCGGTCAAGTGCGTGTCGGGCCACGAGTAAGAATTACATGGACTACCACCATACATTTTTCAGGTTTTTCACGCCAGCCGTTTATATTTTAGAGGGGGGGGGGACGGTTTTCACAAAAATATTCTCTTTAAAGCTAAATATCTCGCAAACAGATACTTAAATCAAAAAATTAGTTTAGCAACCTCTTAATGTTTTTAAGAAACTGCCGAGTTTTTTTTCCCTGGTTATCATTTTATTAATGGACTTCATGTGGATATTTAAAAGGGAACAGCATGTAGGTACATTCCGCGTCTGCCAGAGGGGTATACAGAGGCGTTAATTACGCCCACATTGCGCAAGTCAGAAACCGCAATAGGGACCAACACCTCAGTGCCGTCTTTATTCTATTTGTGGCCCTGGGCATAGAAGGATAATGGGGCCCCTATGATGATGATTGGGTTATGTTTTACACGCTTATCTATCTATGTATGTACGTTTCTTTGTTCCCCTCTACAGGCCTATAACGAATGGATGGATTTCAATGAATGAGGTCTCAAATAAAGTGTATAAAAATTATGACTGCCTTTTTGCCAAATATTTTTATTTATTTAAAATGACTTTCTAGAGCGAGGTGGTAGACATTTTAGGATTTATTTTTACCAATCTGTAACTTACTCAACCCTTTGGCCTGCTTTTGTAAGGACAGTGGGTAGCTAACAATGCCGCAAAGGCTTTCGCTTCCAAGTATCATGGCCGGTCACAGCTAAGAGGCATGCAGGCTCTAGGTCTAGGTCGTCAATCGTCTGTTTAAAGTCGACGCCGTCAGGCAACGCACCTCGCAGCACCCGGTCGTATCCGATATTCCACAGGAGCGGCCGACCCCTGGCACGGCACTCCTCGCAGAGCCGGCACAAGCCAGCTGTGGTAGGCTATGTCGCTCTCTAATAAATAAGCCCCGATAGTATGACGAAGGTAGAGAGGCACTCTATGATACACGAGCGCCTCCCTAACACAGCTCCAGGGCAAGGTGTTAAAAGCTAGCGTTGGCGCTGTCAAGAGACACCGCCGCCACCACCACCTTGTCCTGCGAGACTGCTTCCTCCGCCAGGTTCCTCACGCGATCGTGTTCACGGTGAAGTGTCCACTACGGAAACCGTATCTACTGGTTATCTGGCAAGTCTGCTCCCACTCTCGTGAGATGCTCGACGAGGCGTTACGCAATTATCCGGTCAAAGAGCTTACAAACCTCGTGGAGCAACTCGATCGACCTGTAATCGGACGGTGAGTCCATAGGACCCAGCTGGGCCGTCTACCTCATCTCGGTCATCGCGAAACTGGCCGCTTTCAGGCATGTTTCGACAGAGTAGAGTAGCTTCGCGCATGTAAAAACTAATAGGTGTTGTAGTCATGTTTTTCCTTTGTAAACGTTTTTTGTTTATTTGGTGACCTCGCAGGAAGTAGGGGGTACCCTATCGATCGCGGGGCACTGGGCACGTGCCTATAGTGCTCTATGGGAAAGAGGGGCCTGAACAACCTCGTAATGCGGATTCCTCCCTATTGCTGTTACCAGGCGCTTTCAGTATTTTTGGCAGAACGTCCATGTCAGGCGTGACAGGGCTCTCTAGCACGCATGTTTATAGGGCTCATTACTGCCATCTATTGGGAATTTTACATAAATAACAATCACTAGAGAAATAGTCGTAATGGAGCATCTGTAGGTACAAATGGTACTTAAAGTACCTATTCTTTTATCTGTGGCAATAGGTACGTACCAGTACCTAAACCCAATCACTGGACTAATACCGAGTGATGCCGAGTAATATTCATATGTATTCTTAGTTTTAAGGTATATATCTATGGGCCGTAAATTAGTTTAATACGATCAGTGTAAGATGCCTGAAATAAAAGTTTAAATTAAATCAAAATTAAATTAAATTAAATTAAATTAAATACATACAGAAACACGTCTTCTTCCCTGAAGGGGTAAGCAGAGGCGTTTAATACGCCCATATTTGGATAGTCCCTTTGTCGTTTCCGGCGTCGGGTCGTCCGTCTGTCAGCATTTGGGCCCGGAGATTTCGTTACTCGACGACTTCGAGACTCTTACAAACAAAAGTTCCCGTCTGTAGCATCTGTACTAAGTAGTATCTATATATTTAATACGACAATTTGTCTGTCTGTCTATCTGTCCGTCGGTCGCGTTTTTCAATTTACATACATTTGCATGAAATATTAAAATATTCTTTTTTTATATATATATATTTTTTTTATATTTGAGGCGATACAAAGTTCGCCGTGATAACTAGTATTCTTTAATTCTACTTATATATTCCAGTTTCAGCCTACAGTCTCAATAGGGTTCACCCGTCCCCTGACAGACCAAGAGAAGGGCTACCACGACAGTCTGGTCATAGTATTGGATACACTAGAGATATGTCTAAGCTCGCAGCCGAAGGACACTGCCAAGTACGACGAGGCAATGAACGTGAAGATTCTGCTCAGAGAAGTGTGTCAATTTATTGGTAAGTTAACCGACAGAATCATATAATCGACTCAGTTGTTGTAAAATACTATTGAAATTAGCTTGGCTGGGGTCTACAGCTGAATCAACTCCAGAAGTAAATGCCACAGTTACAGGATTTTTGACATTTGCTCGTTGAATCGATGACATAGGTGTGGGTTAGGACTTAAGTACAAACAACCTACATGAATAAGATTGAATACAATATACGAACATACTTTCGGAGTAAATACATTTCAATTATTTATTTTAGTTGTAGGCATCTACCCTAATATTATACACATATCACGAATATATCCCTGAAGGGGTAGGCAGAGGTGCATTACAAACCCACAATTTGCCAGTATTTTTAGTCCCACGTAATAGGTGGCAAGCCTAATGCCGTCACCAGGCGCTCTAAAAAGTGGGTTATATACAAAATGGCCGAATTAATTTAATAAAATAAGCAGCTATATAAACATTTAGAAAACTAAATTTAAAATTTGCGATGAAATGTGTGAAAGCCAACAAAATCTTACGTTACGCCAATTAAATTCCTGGGCGTCTCGGACTCAATATACAAATCTGTTGACCCTAATATATAAGTATATTTATCAGTTGTCAATGACATTGTGTGAGAAGAATCTAACATTTTAAGTCTCTTTAAGATATCTGGCAAATTGAGGGTGTGTAATACACCTCTGCCTACCCCTTCGGGGATATAGGCGTGATATGTGTGTGTCTGTGTGTTAAGATATCTGCTAACCATTAAACATTTATTTCCAGATACACGTAACGAAGGTACACTAAATAATATGTTGTTGAGACAACTAGCCAGTAAAGTACTGTTCGCGCTGAGCCTCAACTTCTTCAACGCGGTGTTCAACAGAATCAGTGCAAGACTTCAGGTATACATGCTATATTATAGTGATTAGTTCCAGAAGTTGCTGATAGATGGCGCTGTACCGACGTTGTAAGTCGCACATTGACAACATGATCATTGAAAAAGAGTGGCCGTGAGATTTCTTGCCAGATTCTCACAGGCTCTACCTGTTGCTTAGCGAATCTGGCAGTAAATGTACATGTAGAAGCAATCATTTTAATTTTGACATTCATAAGTATTTTTCGGTCCTTCCTCGTAGTCAAACTTTTTGGTCAAACTGGTTTGACTATGAGGAATTACGTTTCCTCGTGGTCAAACTCGTTTAACGACCCTCCCTGTATTGCTGTTTAGTTAAGAATGTGTACAGTCAATCATTAAAGTGCTTGTTCATAAGCTTAAAAAAAGGTTGCCCGCTCCGAGAGTGTTTAACATTGTATTGTGTGCCGGAGGGTGTTAATCTTTTGTAAAACTGTGTTCGTGTCGCGAGGTGTAAAGGATACAGTAATACACATTTCAAATCCATTTTTGAGCAGAGCGAAGGGGAGCTCAATCTTAGGCGACAAGTGTAAATCGTTTGTGTGTCTACTCCTCCGAAACGGCTCGACCGATTTTGACCAAATTTGGCATGGTGGTCGACATCATACCCGGGAGTGCATATATCTGAAATTATGAAAATAGAGCTGACCACGGAATAATCACCGAAAATGTCCTGGACATCACCGAAAAACCTGACGATTAAATGGTTGCCATGGAAACACGTGCGTCAACAATGAAACATTTGCTCCGCTCAACATTTGCAATTAGCAGCATGCATTGCATACCTAGTTATATTATACGAGTATGATGATGAGTATGAGTATGAGTAGGAAAGAGAATCGCCGCACTTGACGTTTGACATTATCTTAGTTATCTATGACTGTACATGGGGGGGGGGCTCGTGGTCTAGTGGTAACCGACAATGTTAACACATTGCAAAGGTTAAGCAACATCGACTCAGGCCGCTCTTAGGATGGGTGACCATTTCTTAAGACATTGAGACCCCTCCGTGCCTCGGAGAGCACGTTAAGCCGTCGGTCCCGGTTGTCATACAAACATCTATGGCAGTTGTTAGGGGTAGTTGGAGCCCTAAATCAAAAAACCCGACCGGTCTAACTGCAGAACTTTGATATCGCCCATGGGTTGTGAAGGTCAGATGGCAGTCGCTTCACGGAAAATATCGAAGTTCAGCCGAAACGCAGTTAGACTGGAAAGCTGACCCCAACTGAGTTGGGAAAAGGCTCGGTGAATGATGATCTATGACTGTACATACAAAAACTGCATGCATACAGGGCGATAAAAAGTTGCAATGTCAATGAAGTTTGACCACGAGGAAATATAATTCCTCATAGTCAAACCAGTTTGACCAAAAAGTTTGACTACGAGGAAGAAGGGGTATTTTTATAACCAAAATTAATAAATGTTTTGTACTCTTTGAAGAATAAGGCTAGTGTGGGAGTTGGATTGTGCTGAGCGCGTAGCTGGTGGCTTTTTAGGTTACCTCTGGCGCTTTGCAAAAATCGGGTTCCCAGACACTCACACACCGAACAACGTTTCTTTTCCTGCACCTGGAGCTAGTTAGGAATAACTAGTTCTTCTGTGCGGGACTATCAACTTATCAAGCATTACATTGACATTGGCGAAATCATCGATAAACATCGATGGAGCCACGTTTTTAAAAGAAGAAGGCTAGTGTGTTGTCTTGGTCAGCTGGTAGAATATTCCTCCTGGAGAAGGAGCAGTCTGTGGTTCGAGTCCGAGCCAATGCTATCAGTTTTGCGATTCGTATTGTAAAACTCATTTGCAAATGGTACACATGTTGATAAATAAATACGACTTTTAACAATACCTTCTACACGGGCTATGTACGTAGGTAGAAGTGTTTTGAAATTTGTTACCAATAGTGTCTTAACACTCAATACACTTTATTGTACACAACATGGAGAACATAAACAAGGATAGATAACACTTAAGAAGAGTACAAATGACAGCCTTAGCGCTAAAAGCAATCTTTTCCAGACATCCTTTGGATGGATAGCAAGTTTAAGAAATTGTACGACTATCACTCTAAGGAGAAAAAAGAATAGAGCTTAGTAAACAATGAAATAAAGATAAGACTGAATAGAATCCGAAAATAAACTAATATAGGTAATGATTATTAATAATGAAGTTAAAAGAAGTTTTTTTTTTTGGTGTTTTTTTATCATTAAAAACTATAAGCAGATGTGATGGGTGCTTGTTGGCGATTAGGGCCTCACACCCAGTGGAGCTCGCCCTTTCTTTGCTTTCCCTGAATATAAGAAGGGTTACGTGTCAAAGATAGATAATAAAAGTACTGATACAATTATATCCGTATCATAGTTAGGCTATGCCTTAGCGGCTGGCACGTAAGTTTTTGTTGCCTTACATCATACGTTTCATCGCAAGGCAACGGATTTCATCATTCGGCCATTGTGGACATAACCCATTATACTCGTATGTGTGCCCGGTGACGGCAATAGGCTTGCCCCCTATTACGTGGAACTAAAAATACTGGAAAATTGTGTGTGTAATGCACCTCTGCCTACCCCTTCGGGGATATAGGCGTGATATGTGATACAATTATACATACATGCAGACAGACTATACACAATTATATTGAGCCTTATTCAGTCAAAAATGTTCTTGTACTTGATAGAGAAATGTTACATGGGTATCTTCATGGTAACAAGAGGAATAAAATAAACCTATTAAAACACATCAAAACTGACTTTAAATACCACGCGACCAAATATCGGAATATGACCAGTTTAAAACGATACGACTTGGGAAGCAGTTGCTTTCAATTAAAACAAGATAAAAATATGGCAAAAATTTGCCATATATTTTAGAGGTTTCGAAAGTTTTTTCATAAAATCTAAAAAACGTCACATTACATGAAGTTCAACATCATTTTAGAGGTCGTTGACCATGCTGAGTTGATTGCAGCTGGTCTTGAGTCTCTAACTATTACCGTTCTAGATTTGACCTTGACCTTGAGATCAGAGGTCAAAGGTCAAGTTCATTTTGGGAGGTTTTCGACTATACTAAGTCGATTGGCGTTTACACTGAGTCTAGCTCTTACCGTTCTTGAGTTGAAAGTTGTTCACGTACGGACATTACTGTTGTATAAGAGATTTTCGATTTTTTTCGAAAACTAAATATCAAAATTGGTTCCCTCAGTTGTAAGTCCCTTCTGCTGTTCGCCACTAATACAATATAAATTACATATGCCTGAGAACAAACAATAATTCAGCGTCGGCTAGGAATTCTATTTTTAAAGCAAAAACAGCGTGGTTGAACTCTGAAATAAGGAGTTTGTTTAGAGTGAGGGACAGTTTGAAGTGGCATTTAAAAGTGCTACACTCTGAGTTGTCATTCAGTTTACACAGAATAGAGTTTGATTTGTTGGATCAGAAGGCACGAGATTTAGCTTCTAAGTTTACACACAAAAAAAATTAATTCAATCAAAAAAATTATTTCTTGACCGAAGGGAGCAGGTGTTTTGTAATCACACATTTTACCCCAGAATCAGGAACCTCTCTGATATTCATCTCAACAATAACGAGGTGTCCTTTTTAAATAAAGGATTAAAATATTCTATACCAAAATCAATCAATAATAAAAAATCTTTAGAACCTTTGGCAGTAGATGCGGAAGTAGCAATTATTAGAAACAAGGGTGACATATTGTTAAAGTCATTGGT
Source organism: Nudaria mundana (assembly GCA_963556515.1). Classification (NCBI taxonomy): domain Eukaryota; kingdom Metazoa; phylum Arthropoda; class Insecta; order Lepidoptera; family Erebidae; genus Nudaria; species Nudaria mundana. The sequence continues at coordinate 4,310,826 of OY748316.1, read as the reverse complement.
GGCACATAAAATCGATTCTGTTGGTTTGTCTTGTACTTTTAACTCCGAATTGGCTGTACAAAAGTCGATTCGCAACAAACTCAGAGATAATGATGTGGTTTTGAGCAATGCTGATAAGGGTAACACCGTGGTTTTGATCCCTAGGGCAGACTACATAGCAAGGGTCAATGACATCATTTTATCTGATGATTTCCAGCACATAACCTTCAACCCTACCTCCAAGTTCCAAGCAGAATTAAAGCTTGCTATAAAATCCACGACTTATTTATTTCCTGAGAACTCTTCGTTGCATAGAACTTTGATAAACATGAATCCTCGTTGTCCATTGTTATACGGCCTTCCAAAAATACACAAGGAAGGGTGCCCGATTAGACCTGTTGTCGCATACAGGGGTGCTCCAGCATACAATTTATCAAAATTTTTGAACACACTTATTAAAGAAACAATAGATTTTAATCCAAAATTTTCATTAAAAAATAGTATATAGAAAAAAATAAAAATATAAAGTTACCGTCTAACGCTCAACTCGTATCTTTGGATGTGAAAAGTTTGTTCACGAACGTACCGTACAATGAAGTCTTAGATATTTTAAAAACAAATTAACAATCAAAAGGATTAATTTTAATAAAATAGAAGAAATTATTAACCTAACAAGATTATGTATGACACATAATTATTTTCACTTTAACAACAATTTTTTCCTGCAAAAAAATGGTTTGTCGATGGGGTGGCCAGGGCCACTGAGTCCGCTAATAGCTGATATATTTATGGATGCATTCGAGACAAACCACATAGTTGGGAACATTCATATTTTATACTGCTTTAGATACGTGGATGACATTATCATCTGCTGGACAGGAACTAAGCGTCAACTCAGCGTCCTTGTCTCGAAACTGAATTCAGTACACCCTAGAATTGATTTCTCGTTAGAGGTGGAATCAGAATCCACCCTTAATTTCTTAGACCTATCAATTACTAGGAGGAATGGGGTTCATGAGTTTAGTATCTATAGGAAATCAACATGCACAGACACAGTCATCCCTTACTCATCCAATCACCCATGGCAACACAAGATGGCAGCTTTCCACAGCTTACTGAGTAGGTTATTAGCAGTACCGTTGAACCCACAGGCATTTAATGAGGAATTAGCTATCATTTGTTATATAGCGCACAGTAATGGCTATAACGTGGGAATGGTCCATTCATTATTAAATAAAAAACGCAGAAATGCTAGTTTTCATTTATTACATCCAACTCAAGATCCACCTAGGAAGTACACTGCATGTTTGCCCTTCGTGGGTTCCATTGCGTTGAGTATAGCTAAGATCATGAGGGAAAACAATATATTTACAGCTTTTAGGACTCAGAACACCTTGAGAGAGTTGTGTAACCGCAAGGATTTAGTGTCGGTTTCACGCAGATCAGGTGTTTATTTGTTGAGTTGCGATGGCATTGAGTTGTGATATGCAGTATGTAGGGCAGACTGGCAGGTCCTTTGAGGTCAGATACAGAGAGCATTTATCAGCGTTCCGCAACGGTTGTCCAGAGAGGTCCCTGTTCGCCAAGCATCTCCTTGACACCGGTCATTCCTTGAACAATAATAACACCTTTAGAGTTTTACGCTTATGTGAGAAAGGGTTCAAGTTGAGTGTCTGGGAAAGGCTAGAACATGATCTGACAGAACCCGTAGATGTAGAGGTACAGACGAAAGAAATTCTCTCCAGTCTGCAAGTTGAAACGGAGACTTCGGTCGCTTTGCTCCCTCAGTAAAAAAAAGAAAATGGATAATCTACCTGAGTTTCTTGCTAGTATCTTTTCAGGAGAACCAACTTACCGAACCAACGAAAGAATCATTTTCAAATGATATGTACTTATTTTAGTATTTTTATAATATTGCTTGACATGAAATTGTAATTGTAAATTTTTGCCTAAAGTGAATAAACGAAATTGATTCTTTGATTCTAGAAAGATATGATGAGTTAATAAAATAAAATACAGTCGAATTGAAAACCTCCTCACTGTTTTGAAGTCGGTTAAAACTGAACAAATTGTCCCCGTTTCATAAGTCACTACTATCTATTAAAACTGTATGTAATTCCGTTAAGTAGTTCTTGAGTTACAAAAAATAGATACTGATATTACGAACATATTATTAAAGTTGTTTCAGGAGGTTTCGTCCAGTTCTGAAGAAAACCCCGACTATACAGACATTGAACTAATACAGTATATCAACGTAGACATATTGAGACTTATAAGACTTTTAACAGGTAAGTCATAATCATAACATAGCATAAAGCAAAGACTCTTTTTCACCAGACACGTTTTCTCCAATGGATAGAGTGGTTCTCGAGGAAGGTTTTAGTACATAATTTGTCAAGCGAGCGAAACTGAAGGCGTCCTCTAGTTTTTTGTTTTTTTAAACAAAACTACTCTATGAACGCTAGACTTGGGATGCTGGTGAATGTGTGGCGAGAGTGTTACGAAAAGTATAATCGGGCGAGACGAATGGAAGTTGAGAGGGAGATAAGTTAGTGAAGATAGAAAGAGAGAGTTACGTTTTGTATATTACTGTAGAGGCAAGAGAGAGAGGTGCGAGCACACATTTTCTTTCGTTCAAGACGTTTTACTTCAGTCGTGTGGTCTGAAGCACACTCGTTCTTAGGGTTGCGTACCCTAAGGTAAAACGGGCCTCTATTACTAAGGCTCCGCCGTCCTTCTGTCCGTCTGTCTTGGGCTGTATCTCATGAACCGTGACAGTTAGACAGTTAAAATTTTCACAGATGATGTATTTCGGTTGAAAAACAGAATATAGCAAATATTTAAGGGGGCTCAAACGTGTTTTTTGCCGGAACCCTTCGTGCACGAGTCCGAGTCGTACTTGGCCTCGTTTTATTTATCATCTAATTTCTTAATTGGTTTCGGAGTGCAGAGATTCTATTAACTGGTATGTAACATCTGTCCTGGGGGCCAAGTCGCGTATTGGAATTGTAGCAAAGTAGCATCGTATTTGCACGTCGAAGGCAAATTTTTACAGTTTTCGCAGTCTACTAACACAAACGCAGTCCAGTGCGAACGTGCGTCTGCCTGCTAGCTTGTGACGCACTAATAGCTGTTTGCGTGTTTGCCCAGAATTTAGGTGGGAAGCTCGGTTCCCGGGATATAGGAGCTGGGAAGTTAGTAATGTAGAAATGATGTCAGGCAGTCATTCGGTTTGGTGCCTTTCTGGTGCCATCCTGGCGCGTTGCTTGTGAGTTCAGCAGACTACCGATTTTTTGACCAATTGTAGTTGCAACGTAGCAGTATAGCAGTAGCATGGCGTTTTACGTTCAGTTACACGACTTAGGCCTCTGTCTGTTGGTATTGTGGTTTGAATTACGCAATGGTTATGGACTTTCTAGTATCCGTTAACGACAATAGGCTTGCGTCAATTATGGGGGACCAATAACTGACAAATTGTGGGTGTGTATAAGCCACGCACGATATGAGTGGGATAGAACCCTGTCACAATAACCGCTCTGTGACGTCATCAGCCGCTGAACTGTACGGATAACAAAACAGTATTGTAGGTTCATCTACGTCACTATGACGTCACCAACATGGCCGCCAATTCCATTGTCATCTTGCGCGACTTATTATGTACCTCAGCCTGCCCCTTCAGGTATTTAGGCTTATGTATGTATGTATGTATCCACCAAACTTGCAAAATAAAAAGTTATTTTTGTTACAGAGTCGATACAAAAATTTAGATTATTGAGAAAATCTGCGCCATTAGTGTTGGTAGCGTCTCTGGAAAGGGCTATATGGAACTGGATGGATACCTATCCACAGGTAGATTTATAACTGGTATATAAACAGGACTTAGTCGTGATAATATATATGGTAGGGTACACTGGGTACGGTTGTAACGGAGTACGATAGTGACAGTCGTCAAATTATCAAAACTATATAGAATAGGGCATGCATGTCTTAACGCGTTCACCACCGTAAGTAGGAGTTTATTATATATTTCATTGCTTTTTAACAATCAAAAGTGTTGCAACCGTCCTTGGGTTGTGGTTGGTTGTGCAACTTTCCCTTTTTTCAAATAAAATAGCGTATTTCGAGACAGTCATTTTGTATTATTAGAGCGTAGCGAGCGAAGCTCTCATGGTGCAAGAAAGTTCAATCCTTTCTTTTGCGAGATCTCTGTCAATACTTTACCGATTTCAACAATTTATATGTCAAATTAAACTAGATTTAACTGACATCATTCTAACGGAAACCGAATTTTCAATTTTGGCCCTTAGAAATTAAAAAAAAAAAAATTTACACAAAGATATGTGATGCTTGCTGCGCTCTAATATGCTGCCGCGAAGCAATAGTAGATATAGAACTAAAATAAATAATTTAAATGTGTGTTTATTACATAAAGAATACCCAAGTATGTACGTATAATGTGTTCAATCTTATTATCCTTCTAGTATTTTTTTAAGCATCAATTGTATCACTAATAGTTACTGATTTGACGGTACATATTAATTACGTCATAGACATGTTTTTCATACAAATTTCTATGAGGCGTATCGTTATGACATTTAATAAAAAGAAGCAGATTTGATTTGACAGTCATCTAAACTCGATTCACGTTACTTTTCTCCCAGGTAACTAGTAAACACCATTGGCGATCTAACCAATACTTTCACAACCGTACCCAGTCTACTCTACAAAACGTCGTCTATATTCTACACTACACCAACTTAAAATTATAAAGAGAAAAAATTTAATTATTTAAATTAAATAATCTCAGTAACTACTTAACCGATTTAAAAAAAACTTTTTCACAGACATGTAGCTACATTATCTATGAGTAACATAGGCTATTATTTATCCCGGTAATGTGTTCCCACGGGAATCGGGAAAACCGCGGTGATCAGTTAATAAATATTGTATTATATTCCAGGAGTTCGCCGAAGTCCAATGTCGTCCTAACGACGAGTTAAGCAAATGTTGCGACACTTTCTTCGACATATTACAAGATAGTTTTACTGATAAGAAGTCCCGCGTGTCCATGTGGCCACTACAGATCATATTGTTGATTCTCAATCCTGTGAGTATACGTATCAGGTTGGATTTCACTTGCATTTATCTACCTCTACATAAAAACAATATAATTTATTTATTCAATTCATCAATGTCAATTTACAATAAAAATTGATTTACACAGATACAATAGCGTATATACACAATTTGTATACAATCTGGTTAGCTATCATATGATCGAAAAGTATTTGACCGAATTTTAATTAACCTAATTTTTTCTACTTTGGTTTCAATTTACTCCATCGAAGTCACGTCTGCCACAGTAGTAGTTGACTTACAGCAATTCGTTTTTTGCGTTACTACGACGTTCCATTTTCACGTGATTTTCACATTTATCCGAACACGAAAAAACATAGTGCTTTTTTGTAAGCTGAGTCAGATTAATTCTGAGTACTTAATAAAAACTACTCTGCTCTGAATCGGAGTATCAACCATAGCGACCGCCTAAGACCCATTAGGCATGCGGTTTGCTTAGCCCCTAGTGGCTTCGGATCCATACGCGTTAAGCAACTGCGTTAAGCGGGTAGTGGGGCTTCGGCGCGATAACCGTAGGTCATAAGTTTTCGGTAAAATGAAATTCGAGCAAAACATTACGATATAGTGATCGGTTCCCATACAGGATGGTTTTGACCATAGAAGCCAGCTTCCCAGACTGCAGCAGAATAAATATAATAAACATATAATTATGAATATTTGCAGAAAGTGCTAGAAGAAATAGTAAACGCGGACAGTGGCGCCCCCTGCAGTCCCCGACATAACAAGAAAAAGAACTTTGTGGATTCCGTCAAACGTGGACTTAGTAAGTTTACATTTACTGATCATCCACCGAGCCTTTTCCCAACGCAGTTGGGGTCGGCTTTCCAGTCTAACTGCTCGCGGCTGAACTTGGATATTTCACGTGAAGCGACTGCCATCTGACCTCCACAACCCATGGGCCATATCGAAGTTCTGTAGTTAGACTACGAGGATTTTAGATTTAGGGCTCCAACTACCCCTAACGACTGCCATAGATGTTTGTATGACAAATGGGACCGACGCGACAACGTGCTCTCCGAGGCACGGGCACATTTACTGATTTTGTCAGTAAAAATATTTCTATGTGTAGCTGTTTGTGGCATCCAGCCGAACGGATGTACCAATTTTGATGCAGATTTTTTCCAAGATGTAGGTATAGTTTCATAGCTGTAATTTTTGAAGCTTACATTCTAGATGATGAACAAATCTCATACTCGCATAGCGGGTTTTTATTTAGCCCTATGTATGCTTAGGCAATATAATAAGCAATGAAATGCTAACTTATTCACAAGTAATTTTACAATATGAATCACACGACGTGTAATATACCATACTAGTTATTTCTCTCAACTACCGGTAGATGGCGCTCTGGCGACGCCGTAAGTCGCGATATTGATACAATAGTGATCGCAATGTTAGAGGATTTGTGCTAGTGGTGTCTTGGTCAGTTGGTAGAATGTTCCTCCTGGAATGGAATCAGTACGAGTTCAGCCCCGGACTATCGTTTTTGCGATTTATAGTGTAAAATTATTTAAGAATACCCAACGAATACCAACCCATATTGATTTAAGAAGAAGGTTTTAGTATATATAAATTTCGGTAGTATATTAATAATATTCGTTGTCTGCAGGTCCACATAACAACTCTAAACAGATAACCGACGCAGCCGTGGTGACATGTGTCAAGTTATGTAAAGTGTCAACTTATCTGAACACGGCTGACTCCGGGAATGTCACTTTCATACTTGTTAAGTCGGTTATCAATGATCTCAAGGTATAATACACTTTACAAATATTTGGATAGGTAATCTGAGCCTATTCCCAACGCATTTGGGACCGACTTTCCAGTGTAACTGCTCGCGGCTGAACTTCGATATTTTCCGTGAAGCGACTGTCATCTGACCTTCACAACCCATGGGCGATATTGAAATTCTGTAGTTAGACCGCGACGATTTTTGTTTTAGGGCTCCAACTACCCCTAACGACTGCCATAGATGTTTGTATGACAACCGGGACCGACGCGACTACGTGCTCTCCGAGGCACTTAGTGTCTCAGTGTCTTAAGAAATGGTCACCCATCCTAAGAGCAGCCTGAGTCGATGTTGCTTAACCTTTGCAATGTATTAACATTGTCGGTTACCACTAGACCACGAGCCCATCATGTATATAGGCGCATTTATATATAGGTAATAGGAATAATTTTAGCAAAAAACAAAATGAGCCTTTTCACTCTTACTTCTCCTCTCAGGCCTGCTGGAAGAGATTCCTTTAGGAATAAGTAGTGCCCTTGTACTATGCTCACTTTATTCTTTTCTTTCTTTTCTTTCTTTCATTTGCTATTTTGGAAGTTTGAATCTGTTCAGCGACTTTTGGAGCCGACTGTACTTAATAAAATATATTTTTTACTACAAACTCAAAATTACACTAAATTAAAATGGGAAGTAAAAGCTTTCGTATAAAAAATGAATCATCAAAATCGATTCACCCAGTCGAAAGTTCTGAGGTAACAAATATAAAAAAACCCGGCCAAGTGCGAGTCAAACTCGCGCACGAAGAGTTCCGTTCCATTTTCTCTAAAAATGCCCAAAAATCCACGTATTTTATTCTATTTTTTTAGTATTTACATACATCATCCGTCTGCTTACTGGTGTAAAAACCAGATAAATGCATTTTTCTACTAAATCGAGTTAAAAATACAGATAAATGTATTTTTTTTACGCGCTATCTACTGGTAAAATCGAATAAGTGCTATGTCCAATAGCTGCAGAGATAATGAATTCGAAAAAGTGATATATTCTCACATTTAAAAAAAATACCAATATAAACTGATAAACGCATTTATTATTATGAACCTAATAGTTTAAACAAGAAAACTATATTAAAGTTATTTATTCCATTTGACAAGATAAAAGTTCTACTTGGGTTGCTAATTTCTCTACAGCAAAAATGAAATAAATGTCATTTATGCTTTTTTAACAGTAAGACCGAGAACGATCGACCGCAGTTGTCACATTGCGTGCGCGGCGTGCTACACGTGTTCTGCGTAGAAATAAACACATAATTACTTGAATAATTTAGTAAGAAGCTGTGTTTAGTGGTAACTATGGAATCCAGAGGAAAAAGAATAGTGTCCATGATAAATAAGTCTAAAATACATGAAGGTACCATTATATCAGTACCTACGTAATTTCTATGATACCTACTCACTTTCTCTCGATTGTTAAAACTGCTTGATGAGTTATTGGGCGTGAAGCCAGTGGCCCTGCCGGCATATACGGCGGTGGTACTACAGAAATGCGCAGCTGAGTTGACTACTGTACTAACTCGTCTGTTACCGCCTGTTTTACTCCACAAATCGTTCCGGAGGTCTGGAAGAAGGCGAACGTACAACCGATCCCCAAGAAAGGGGATCGGTCTGATCCAGGCAACTATCGACCCATAGCTGTCACCTCAGTCATCAGCAAGGTGTTTGAGCTCCTCATCAACAAGCAGCTCATGCGATGCCTCGAAGATCACTCGCTAATAAAATAATGATCGGCAATACGTCTTCAGGCCAAAACGATCAACGGGTGATCTTCTGGCATTCGCAACGCATGTCTGGGGTGAGGCTATGGAAAAGCACTGCGAGTCGTTGGCGATTAGCCTGGACATCGCCAAAGCCTTCGACAGAGTCTGGCATGCTTCGCTCCTTTCAAAGCTTCCGGCATATGGTCTACCTCCTCAACTGTGCAGCTGGATGGCCAGCTTTCCGAACGAACGCTGAATGCGGGTCCTCAGCG
>OY748316.1:4275224-4301754 GCA_963556515.1 Nudaria mundana | reverse complement strand
TATCGAGAACCTGGTCGAGTTCAATGCCCGCAAAACACAGGCGTTTGCATTTACAGCGAAGAAATCCCCTTTCCTTCCCCTACCCTCTCTTCAGAATGCATTATTACCAATGAAGGACAACCTTGACATTCTTGGCATAGACGTTCGTCGAGAGCTCGATAATAAAAACTACATCGAAAGATGTATAGGGCTAGCTTCGCGGAAACTAGGAATACTGAATAAGGTAAAGAGATTCTTTACACCGGACCAGAGGTGTCTGCTGTACAAGACGCAGATTAGACCCTGCGTCGAATACTGCTCTCACCTCTGGGACGGCTCCGCGAAGTATCTGCTGGACGCTCTTGACGCTTTGCAGCAACGGGCTATCCGTATTATAGATTGTCCGGAGGTAACGGGGAGCCTTGAGCCGCTAGCTCAGCACCAAACAATAGCTTCCTTGGCCACATTCTACCGTATTTACCACGGCGAGTGTTCTTAAGAGCTCTTCAATCTGATCCCACCCTCTTCCTTCCGATCCCGAACATCGCGTGCCAGGCAGAGATGCCACTCCCACAGTGGATAGCATGTTCGCGAGAACCGAACGTTTTATACGTTCGTTTCTCTGCCGAACGATAGTGGCCTGGAACGCCCTGCTTGTGCACGTGTTAAAATACTAATATAAAACATAAAATCCTGGGTTCTTTAAGCGGAGCGTGAAGAGGCACATCAGTAGGTCGTCAAGTTGAGGGCCATTCTCTATATTGTGTGCTGTGAGAGTGGCCCACAATCGCTAGATATCGTCACGACTTACCACCAGGCGGGCGGCGTCAATTTGGCGAACCAAATATAGCAAAAAAAAAAATATTAAAAGACGTTTACAAAAATTATTGTTCTTCATTACTGATCAAAGTTTGATTGTCACAATTTTGTTATAAGTAATTAAATAGTTTGATAACTAAATATTTTTTCATTTATTATCATTTCATAGATTACCTTTGTAATTTTATTTTTATTTTTATCGATTAATTATTAAATTGATCACTTTGTAGTCGATTTAATATAATAAGTGATATACTTACACTAAAACTCTACAGGTAAAATAGGTTAAATGTAGTAAAAATATCAATATATTAGTAAATTTTGTAAAAAAAAATCATTCCTATCCAATAATTGGTGTAAAATACAATAAGGTATTATAAAAAACTTAAATGAGCTTTTAATATCAATGAGTTCGGGAGATATAACATGTTTGTAATGTACAGGTAAAATGTATTAAATGTGACCTCCTTTCGATCTAAATTAAATTTTATATAGTGTTTACGTTCACCAAATTTTATTTATGAGTATATCTGAAAAGTAGGATAGTTATTGCACCATTTTGCTTTAACGGTTTTATAATTAAAGTGTTTGAATTAGATCAAATTAAAACGTAAACTTTAAAAATGCATTTACTCGAATTGACACTAACTGCACTTATTACTTTTTACCCGTACCTGTGAAAATTTCAAATTTCTAACTATCTTCAGGTTCATGAGATACAGCCTGGAGATAGACGGACGGACAGCGGAGTCTTAGTAATAGGGTTCCCATTTTACCCTTTGGCTACGGAACCCTAAACATGTATTAAAACCGTTTTTAATTATTATTATTTTTAAATTCGACACAATACTATTAATTGAATACAGTCGGCTCTCATTTATTCGAAAATCAAGAGACTTTGATAATATTAAGAATTGTCGAAAGTTTGAAATATTAATTCATCCCTCTCGAATGTCCGGACATAGACTTGTGATCTCTCATTGGCCGATTCATGAAACGACCAATGAGATTTTTGCGACTGAGTGGACTCGGCCAATGAGAGATCGCATGTCTACTGTCTATTCGCGGACATTCGAGAGGTATGAACAGAACTTGAATGTGTACCTTTTGTATCTATGCAATCTGATAGCTTCGATATATCAAATGTGGGACGCCCATGAATTCGAAATACCGAGTGGTTTTGAAACGACGTAGCGATGTCTTTTTTGTTCATGTTTAAAAATGTATACATTTTTTTTCGAAATATCAAGAGATTTTCAAAGGACCTAGTGATGACTTCGAATTATACACGCTGATTTTATCATCGTCAACAGTCGAAAGGGTTCGCTCTCGGAATAATATTTGGATTCCTTTTTTAACATCTAAATTACTGTACTGATAATAATAAAAAGTTAGTAATTTCTGTAATTCTTCTCACTCGATCAAGTTTAACATTAGTAGCAGTACGATATTTCATTGATGAATTGACGCGGACGCCAGGCTCAAGGCTGCACGTCTCGCACACACACATCCATCCTTCGAGCGCTTCTAAGTACCGCGCAAATCATGTGTTAGGGAGCAATGACCCCTCGCAGCCCATATGGCCAGTATCACTACGAAACATACCTACTTGAACATAAAATACACACTCCAATTTCTCCTTCGTACTTTACACGGGCTTAGTACCGTCTGTAATACCTACTTTATTATTAACAATAGCGACTTAATGACTTTTGAACTATGTAATAATAATAATAAAAATACACTGAACTACAACTGACTGCGAGGAGGTATTTCAGGCGTATTTAAAAAATTGGAGCTATTTAAAAATTAAATCAAACTTACATACCTATTTACAGTTTATTTACACTAATTTACAGTTCTCTGTACCGAAGTAACTGCTCGATATGGAGTCCATTCCTTTCGATACACAAACGTGCACGTGTTAATTGATTGTCTTTCAACTTGTTCGATGTGTCTCTATCACTTTTCACAATATCAAAAGCGTCCACTATCGCACTGCGTAGTTCTTCGCGGGTTTGATGACTTCCATTTGGGAATAATCATTCAAACGTCCTCGGGTTTGTGCATGTAACGGTATCCGGAACTGTCCGTGGTCGAGTAAGCGCTGGGTTGCAGCCAAGATGGTCCCGCGTGTCGGCACTTGAGGATCACTGACTCCTCGTAGCCGTAACGCATTTAAGTGCTCCGGCTGGGAGTACAATCGCCTAGCCTCTTGTAGGTTGTGGTTAGCAATGGCATACAATTGTACCATTGCTAGATACTCCACGTTCGAATATTCGTACTGACGACTCATTTTACTCACTGACACACACGATTACGCAGCAGACACCGGCGCTGTCACGAGGTCTGCTGGACAGGCGAGCCGCAGCCCGCAGTGTCGGCGCGTCGCGCCGCCGCCGCTAGGAGGATTCGGAGGGGTACGCTGAGGTGGGGGCCGGCGCGGCGGCGTACGCTTGCTTTGTGCCAGCGCATTGTTGAATGAAAATTAACTGTACCGTAACTATCGTTGTAAAACTTAAGTATTTAAGAGAGTGAGTCCGCTACAACGGGTTCTCATTTGATGTCTAGAAACTAATTTTTTTTTTTAGATTTCTAAAAAAATGTGTTTGTTTTTCAAAGTAATGCTGCCAGTTGGTTCAAAAATTATTCCGAAAGCGAACCCTTGCGTACTGCTGACGGTAATAAAATCAACGTGTAGAGAGGTTCGAATTAACACAATTTGAATTAACGAAAGACTATGTACTCGACTGTACTAAAATTATATCTAAAATTAAATATACTGCTTCGGTGGCGTGGTCGGTAGTGCATAGGCTTTCGACTCCGGAGTCTCGGGTTCGATTCCCGGGTCGAATTAAATATTTGTGTGATCCACAAATGTTTGTTTCGGAGTTTGGGTGTTTTCTATATATTTGATATATAGAAAACGCCCAAACGATATAAATATATATATATGACTTTTCTGTATTTAAAAATTATATAAGTAAGTTTATCAGTTGTCTAAATCCTATGGCACAAGCTTATAGCTTAGTTTGGGCTAGATGACGTTGTGTGAGAATGTCCAACAATATTGATTTATTATTTAAATTAAATTCAATTAATTGTATTTGTTTCCAGTATCTCCTGTTCAACCCATCGAAGTGCTACTTCCGTAGTTCCCTGATCCCAGGGTATTCGGAGTCAGAACTGATGACGGACTGCTTCGTGTCCTTGTTCAGAATAATGCCTCACAACAACGACGCGCTCAAAGTGTGTCTCAATCTGAACGCACATTTCTTGTTTCACTGTGTGCTTGTTAATTCTTTACTTAGGTAAGTAATACTTATAAAGAACATAAAAAATGTGTTAACACCTTTAAACGTGTGACCCCATAAAGTATATAGTCCGAGACGCCGAGGACTTTGGCTGTGCCATAGCGGCTGGCAAGTAAGATTTTGTTGCCTTTCATCAACATTTCATCGCAAGGCAACGGGTTAGAAATTAGTATTTCAAAATTACAATATAGCTGCTACTTTTTATTAAATTAATTCGGCCATTTTGGACATAACCTATTATATGTATGCCCGGTGACGGCAATAGGCTTGCCCCCTATTACGTGGGACTAAAAATACTGGCAAATTGTGGGTGTGTAATGCGCCTCTGCGTACCCCTTCGAGGATATAGGCGTGATATGTTTGTGTGTGTCATAAAGTATTTATATATGTTGTTTTTCAGAATAATCAAACAACCTCGGCTGCCGTGGTGGCCAAAAATAGAATTATTGTACCCCAGAGCTGGTGAATTTCGACACTTATTCACTGATACCTCCAATAAAGCTACACAGGTATATTATTTAAACAAAAATATCACTAACTGTGCCCAATTTATTTCGAAATCACAAAAAGAAATAATTGCAATATTACGCACAACCTTCAATAGCGGTTAGTTCCTCAATTATCGGTAGATGGCGCTCTGACGACGCCGTAAGTCGCGATATTGATACAATAGTGATTGCAATATTAGATGTCTTGTGCTAGTGGTGTCTTGGTCAGTTGGTAGAACGTTCCTCCTGGCAAGGGTGGAATCCTGGTTTGAATCCAGCCCGAGACTATCATAGTATAATGTTTTCGTACTTTTCAACCGACTTCCAAAAAAAGGAGAAGGTTCTCAATTCGACAGTATGTTTTTTTTATGTTTGTTACCTCATATTATTATCTTCGAACTTGGTAAACCGATTTAGAAAAGTCCAAGACCAAGTGGTCCCATTTCAATTTGGTCCCATTCTGACAACTATTTGGTCCCATTTCGGTAGTTTGAAGTCGGTTGTTGTGGCAATTTTTGACGTATCTATATATTTAATACGACAATTTGTCCGTCCGTCGCGTTTTTCAATTTACATTTTTTTTTATATCCTCCTGGCGCCCATGCTAAAAGCGGACTATAACCGATAATTACCCAGTGTTCTTCCATAAGAACAAAATTTTATACAGGCTAAAAGCCCAAGCATAAAAATGTCAAAAAACGAGTGATATAGGATACATCTATTTAAAACCTCTTTTGTATGACGTATTGAGATGGAAAGGAACCTATTTTCATAGATTTAATTATAAAATTTTAAGTTCTTGTGGAAGTACATCGGGTCATAAGTACAAGTTTAGGTAACTATTCTGTGTACTTTGAAGAGAACAATGGGTTGTAAGGCAAATAAAACTACATGTACAAAATCCAAATAATCATACAATTTCAAGTCATTAAAAAATTAAGGCTTCTTTTTAACCTGCTTACTAACAAAAAATCGAACTAAATATAAAATAAAAAATAAACTCTAGAAAAATAATACAATCAGAGATCAAAGTTTCATTTAGAATCTAAAAAAACTCGTCTGATTTTGTAAGATAAAATAAAAAATATAAAATGAATTTCTAATATACATAAGTATATAGGTACTAAAAATATTTACATTACAAAATATCGTTTAAAAAATTCTCCGCGTCATTGCCGACCGGGAAGGTTCCCAGAATGCTGGCTGTGTTGCCACGTTGGATGGCGATACTTATTCTTTGGGCCAGAAAATAGCCAGCCTTCTGGTCCTGAGAAGCATCGATTAGGCGTTTAGCAATGTCTCTATAAAGGCGGCGAGCACTCGGACCCCATGACCCCAGTGTCTCAACCCCAAACGGCTCAAATATGTAATCACCTGCTAGGTTAGCATATTTACGCCGTTTGAGGCCTTCAGCCGATGCAGTACCGGCACATCCGGATGTGCTTGGAAGGTGTGAAGGTGCTAAGGTGTCAACGCATGTAGCGTCCAACACCAAAAGCCTTCCCATCTTCCACGGTAGCAACGACATACCGTCCGGTCTCTTTCCATCGCTTCGTGCTAAACCATTTGGTTCACGTACGGCCGGAAGACCTGCGGTGGAAAGAGCCCTACGAATTATGTCGTTTAGAATAGTGTGCCGAGGTATACGACCTGCGCTTCTGCTACAAGATAGGCCATGGTGTCCCAGATTATCGACGGCAACTCCACAGGTGCAATGATGCGGAGATACACAAGGTGTACCCAGCCGAAGGCAAGTGGCAATGCGGAAGGTTGTGTCGTCCAACATTGTACCGATGTTGGGCGATGGGAGCTTATATAACTAATTATAATACTCGTAATCATTAACAAATTGTGCCATGATTAATGTAATCCCAATATAAATATACCATTCCTTTACATTAAAATTTAGGCTACGTCCAGTTAATGTAACCGCAGTCTGATTAGTCTTATTAACGATAAGTGTCATTAGGTCAACATCTACATATTGATAAAAATAATCAATATTATTATATTTATTTGTATCCAAAGGTAAATATGAAGGCTCGGCTAGTACCATCTCGTGTGCTATAAAATCGCTATGCCAGTAACTCTACTATTATTCCTTCTTCTTCATCCTCTTCTGGTCTGCTGCTACCACGTGATAATATTGTCCTTCCTCTTCTGGCCATACCTCGACCTCCCCTGGTACAACTTTTTAATTTTTTTTTGAATTTCCTCGTCCTCCCCTGGCATTACCACGTCGTCCCCTGGTATTACCTCGCCTCTCTCGCACCTCGTACCCTCGGCTTATACAACGACTGCCACTTTCATTACCCAGGGAATGGTCCTCCATAAGGTCGTTTTCATCTTCAGAGCTACTTATTGGGATTTCGGGTAAAATGAATGTAGAATCTCCTACATCTTCATCAGATGGTAAAAAATCTTCCAAATCCGAGTTTTCCAACAAAGATGCTATGTCTCTATCCCGCAAATCTGAAGTACAATAATTAAGCATAAATACCCAATGGTCTTCTATCAGAACATAACATTACTACCAACAATTGGATTTAACGCCGAATGTACTCGTACAGGAACATAATATTTAGAAGCCACGTATCCCATCTTAAAAAGCAACAAAACATAAAAATAATATAAACACGGCCTTAACAATGTATTTAACTAACGTCTAACTATGCTTTAAAACTGAATACCTGTTTAAATCTATTGATTTTTAAAGATTCTAACTTACCTCTCCTACGCGTGCGCTCCTGTTTGTCATGTTTAACTTTTTGACGTAATTTGATAAAATTACTCCGATTGGTTGCACCTAATTGATACTAAAAAATGTCGTCTATACCTTGACCAATCCGACATTGCTAAAAAAAATGGCGATTTGCCGCCAAAATTTAAAATATCAATAAAATAGTGTTATGTTCCCAAGCACGAACATTGGGTCATTAGGGCTTCTATTCGTATTTTACAGTTGGGTTTTAATCAGTTTAGTATTAAGTTCTTTAGTGAGCTCATTGGGCGGCAGGAGGATATATTGTTTTTTTTTTTTTTTTTTTTTTTTAATATTTGAGGCGATACAATGTTCGTCGTGATAACTAATATTTTTTATTTACAGAGTTACGTAACCAACACACCTTTGAGAATGATTTCTCTATCATTGAAGTCTAAGGAAGTACAATCGAAGTTCAACAAGAGTGAGGAAGCTCCTGCCTATAGGAACCTTCTCTTATGTATCGTCAAGTTGATTCATGCTGATCCCATGCTTATGTTGAGTGTAAGTATATGTATATCCCTGAAGGGGTTGTGACGTGAAACCGGTCATACCGGCCACCCCGCGCCTCATGCTTCGTCCCTATACGAGCGACGAACGTCAGTCGCCCTCTCGCTGCTACAAGGAAACTCCAGGTGAAGTGGCTTACTGATTACAGTACTTGCCTCAGACCTGCGCGACCTGTAACCTAGAATAATCTAGAATCTACGACCCTAAGTCGTGGCCTTGTATTCTTATTGTCTTGAGGTTGATCATTTGGCTTTATCCCGAGGTTATCCAGGAAAGGCAGGTGGTAGATCCCTCAACGTCACAGGGTAGGCAGAGGTGACACACCCACTCTTTGCTGGCAATTTTGAGTCCCACGTATTAGGGGCAAGCCTATTGCTGTTATCGGGCTCTTAGAAATTCTATTCTAACCTGTAATTCAAATTCAAATTCCAAAAGCCAGGACAGATGTTACATATCATGATATTGTTAACAAACGGACCGTTACTGAGTTACATTACGATAGGAAGCGATTATTATCTCTATCCTTATCACTCGTACCCAGTAATGACGTAAGTTGGTCGACGAGAGCTGTCGTTGTGTGTTTGATAGTACAAAAACATTTAGTACCGTAGGTGTCAACATTTCATACTTGTCATAAATACGTCTGATTCGGACTCTTCCAAGTAATCTTCTTTGTATACAGACGACAGCGATTAGAGTAGGGCATTAAAAATATTAAATTATTTTTTTTTTTAAATGCATAAAACTTGGCTTTAATTTTTCGATTGATATTACAGAACCCTGGCCGCTCCAGTATCGAGATCCAGTCATCAACCACGGAGCTCATCAATGGTCTAGTGTCTCTGGTGCACCAGAGTGCCATGAGTGAGGTGTCTATGGCCGCAATGGACGCGCTACTAGCTCTGCATAGACCTGACAGGGTGCACATGTGGAATCCTGAAGCTCCACTCAATACTTTCTGGGATATTAGGTAAATATCAGGTCTTGGTTAATCCTATTGGCTTATCCATCATCAGCCACCGAACCTTTTCCCAACCTAGTTGGGGTCGACTTTCCAGTCTAACTGCTCGCGGCTGAACTTCAATATTTTCCGTGAAGCGACTGCCATCTGACCTCCACAACCCATGGGCGATAGCGCAGCTCTGTAATTAGAACACGAGGTTTTTTTTATTGATGCTAATACCGGTAATGACTGCCATAGATGTTCGTATGATAACCGGGACGGAACGGCTTACTAGCTTGTTCTTTTACCAACATATAATTATCCACAGAGTCTTTTCCCAGCCCAATTGGAGTCGGCTTTCCAGTTCAACTTAGATATGTTCATTATCGATCGTGAGGTCACACCCCGGTGTCATCACTGCGAGTTTTCTGACGACGACACCGCACTCCACACGTTGGTGGAGTACTCAGCGAAGGCAAGTCAGCGCCAGGACCTCGTATTGGGTCTTGGCGTGGATACCCTCATGCTGCAAGCCATGGTTTGAGCAAGTCATGCTCGCGAATTAGGCGGCCGAGAGAGAGAGGGAGCGTACCCTCCCCGCCGAGTTCCGTAGTCAGCGTCGAGGGCGCCGCAGACTCATACTACGCCCAAGACCATCGACCTCCATGATCGGGGCCTAAGGACGGCGGGATCGCAACCCGCCGTCCTTACAGAAGCAGGCTAGAAGGGTTGCGTGCTGCGTGGCCTTTGCCCCACAGCACGCAACCAGATTCACTCACCGACGCGGGATAAAAACCTACCCCAACGACGCGGCATTCTCATCCCGACCAAACCCCCGAAGAGACCACACAGGTGGTCAAAGTCCGCTTGGCGCCACTGGAAATACCTTCTGCGTGTGAACCAGAGAAGCCCGGCAGCAGACGTTTAATTCCGCGGCCCAAGGCAGGCGGAAACAAAAGCAACTGACACATGAAACACATGAAAGCAACTGATACATCTAACCTTTAAAGCACATCGGTGATATCGAAGTTCTGTAGTGACGACCACGAGAATGTTGTTTAGGGTTCCAACTACCCGAAACGACTGCCATAGACTTAACTTTTGCAATTTGTTTCCGTTACCACTTGGCTCCGAGCCCCTCCTTAGCCACGAATCCCTTCTTAGCCACAAACCCCTTTCTTATCCACTAGCCTCTCCTTATCTACGAGCCCCCCTTAGCCCCTCACCCTCCGTCAACTAGTAAATAACATAAAACCCTCATCATGACTGCTTCGGTGACGTGGTCGGTAGTGCATCAGCTTTCGACTCGGGTCGAATCCAATATTTGTGTGATCCACAAATGTTTCTTTCCGAGTTTGGGTGTTTTCTATGTATGTTATGTATGTATTTAGAAATATATAATTATGTTTATCAGTTGTCACAATCTTATAGCTTAGTTTGGGCTAGATGACGTTGTGTGAGCATGTGCAACAATATTTATTTATTGATTTTATATCATCGCCAGCTCGCAAGTCCTATACAACATAAGCCAGAAGCTGATCCAGCGACAGCTCTGCAACTATCGCGAGGTGCTCCGATGGTTGCGAGACATACTAACTTGTCGCAACGAGTTCCTATCGAAGCACAAGGAGTACGCCAACGTGGGTAGTCACGTGCCTATATGTAAACAGGCGCATATTAAACTTGAGGTAATTGTACATCTCATCAATAGAACTCATTCTATAACTTTTGCATACTTTGCTCAGAAATCTGTGGTCCATGTGATCCGGCTCGAAGGACCAAAATTTTCTTGGGTAGTTCAGGCGGTGACTAATAAAATGCAATGACTGGTCTAATATTCAATAGCTAGTATAATAATAGCGTATATAATTTACTTTGACAAACGAGCGTGTGCTATGCGTTGAGTTCGAATGCTAAGTATCAAGTCGTAAGCACAGGTGGTGAGCCGAGCGATCTCCGATGGCGGCCGATGTGTCACGAAGACACCCGAATAATCAGTGTTGACACATGATCCATAGTGCGGCGATTCCTTCTATCCACTCCACAAACATGTACAACAATACACAATGAACCAATGCATTTAACCCGTGTTGGGTTCAAGTCCGAAACGCCCAGGACTTTAATTGGCTGTGCCATAGCGGCTGGCACGTAAGATTTTGTTGCCCTTCATCAACATTTCATCGCAAGGCAACGGGTTTCAAATTGTTTTCAAAACAAATGTGCCCGGTGACGGCAATAGGCTTGCCCCCTATTACGTGGGACTAAAAATACTGGCAAATTGTGGGTGTGTAATGCCTACCCCTTCGGGGATAGAGTAGTGATATGTATGTGTGTGTGTGTGTTGGTTCAAATCCACCAACGATTATGTTTTGATAAAGTGAATTTAACCCATAAGTAATAATATTTCAAACGGGAGCTTTTTTATATTTACCAGAGGTTAGTCCGTCCGGCAGGTGAACGACTTGCAGCGTGGCTTGTACCTCTCTCTGGGTAAACCCTTATAAAACCTATATTCCCTTGTAGGTGGTATTCTTCATGTGCCTCTGGTCTATCGACACGGACGTAGTGTTGGTCGGTATGTCGTGCTTCGCCCTACTGTGCCAGGAGGCCGACATACGTTGTGGCTCCGACGAGATCTCCGCACACTGTCTACTGCCCAACTACGCTGTGTTTCAAGAGATTGCTCATGCTTCTACTGTACTTACTACTGGTGAGAAATATTAATCATTTTCCCACTTCCATATTTATACAATCACATTTAAAGTAAGGCCAGCAAAACGAAATAAAAAATGTAGATACATTTTTAGGGGTTTAAAACATTTTTTGTGTTGAATTCCCTATTCAAATCGCTGTCGTCTGTATTAGACAAGGATGATTCATGGGAAGACTCTAAATCAGACGTATTTATGTCAGAAATATCTATTGTAGCAATGTTAACAACTACGGTACTAAATGTTTTCCTGTATCATGAAATACGCAACAACAGCTCGAAGTACGTTTAGAGAATGAAAACTCGACACTGCACCCTATGCCAACGGAATTCTGAATTCCCCCCTCTTTGGGGAAGGCCTTTCCTTTGGGAAACCAGTTAATTATAAACTATTATTACATCTTACAATATAGATTATGGACATCTACTCATGCTAAATTTTTTATTTGCAAGCAGCAAGTCAGGATATGGTTAGGGGATGCTCCTACAAAAATATACACAGTATGTATTTATTCTATGCTATTATTCTGTTTTATCCCTCAGCCCACTCCGCTGTAATGTGTGAATAGGATTCAAAAGTGTCAATAAACAACCACTTTTAAATATACCAGCCTCATTCGTTGATTGGTAGTTTGACCAATCTAACCTACAATTGGTACGCCTTCACTCACTGATAAAGCCTGACCATGGGGCGCCATGGGGTTATCAAGTAGCCATGGGGGTATCAATGAGCCGCGGTGATAAAAATAAAAAGTCAGATAGGCTTAGGCCTAAAAGATCTTTTTGCTAAAAACACTACGATACGTACCTACTGTTATACAAAAAAATTAAAACCCATTTCGGAGGAGTGCAAATATAAAAACCTTGACGTAAGATTTTAGAATAGTCCGACACGCCCAGGACTGTAATTGTCTGTGCCATAGCGAGTGGCATGTAAGATTTCGTTACCTTTCATCAACATTTCATCGCAAGGCCGGGTTTCAATTTTTTTTTTAATTACAACTTTTTATTAAATTCAGTTGGCCATTTTGGACATAACCCATTGTATGTGCGCCCGGTGACGGCAATAGGTTTGCCCCCTATTTCGTGGGACTACAAATACTGGCAAATTGTGGGTGTGTAATGCATCTCTACCTATCCCTTCCCTTAATTGGATATGTGTGTGTGTGTAAGATTTTAGAATATTTATACAACGTCTCGTACCAGGTGCTGCGGCTCTACAAACGCGTATAATGGCTCTTCTAAGGAAAATAGAGCACTGCGTAGACGGAGTCCAGCCCGTTTGGGAAGAAACCTTCAGATGTTGGTAAGTGATATCTTTATTATTGTACTAGTGGTCGCCCGCGACTTCGTCCGCGTGGTAATTTGGAAATTTTCCCGTTCCCGTCGCGCCGCGTCATATTTTGAACAATTTACACAATATCTTTATAAATTGTAGCCTATGTGTTATTCTGATGTACAAGCTATATTATTGTGAAGTTTCATTAAAATCCATTCAGTAGTTTTTACGTGAAAGAGTAACAAACATCCATCCATCCATCCATACATACATACATACATACTTACATACATACATACATACTTACATACTTACATACTTACAAACTTTCGCGTTTATAATATTAGTAGGATTTTATTAGAGATCCTGCACACGATCCTGCTGACATGATCTCTGCTGTCTATGCTGCCGAGGCAGTCATATTGAATACAACAATTTGTCTGTCTGTCTGTCCGTCTGTCGCGTTTTTCAATTATAATTCATAATACATGCATTTGCATGAAATATATATATATATATATATATATATATATATATATATATTTATATTTGAGGCGATACAAAGTTCGCCTTGATAACTAGTAATTTTAATTTTTACGGTTCCCGTACTCAAAAGGTAAAACTGGAACCCTATTACTGAGACTTTGCTGTCCGTCCGTTCGTCTGTCTTGGGCTGTATCTCTTGAACCGTGATAGTTAAAAACTTGAAATTTTCATAAATGATGTATTTCTGTTGCCTCTATAACAACAAATACTGAAAACTAGAATATAATAAATATTTAACATTATACAACAAATTTGATGGTCTTGTCACGGTACGGAACCCCTAATGCGGGAGTCCGACTCGCACTTGGCCGGTTTTCTTATTGGTTGTCATTGTCAGTCAACCATATCGGACATTTCGGGAGATATCCCGGATACGGGCTATCGACCAAGTTAATTTCATAAGTCGTTACCCCGCATATTGGCTATCGACTGTATTATGGACTAGCGAATAACAAAGCAGGAAGCTCCCGCATACGAGGTAACGACCAAATTATCGACCAGCGTAATCGAGCAGTATTAGACAACATTAGAGAAGTAAATATCTTGTTGTAAGTGTAACATTATGGTTAAGCGGAGCGTGAAGAGGCACATCAGTAGGTCGTCAAGTTGAGGGCCACTCTCAAAGATCTTATATACAATGGATTTCGGATCATCGATCAAAAGTGTCTGAACTAAAAGAGAAACAAAACGCTAAAAGAGAAACAATCGCGCGCCAGTCTTGATTTTGACAACTGAACGACAACACGTTGCACAATGCCGTACTGTATTGTAAAAACTACGAAACAAAAAGCAAATTGAAGACGGTGTATCATATTTTCAGTAAATAAACTTTTGTTTTATTATTTGCCATATATTATTTCACTTAACATACAGTATTTCGTCGATAATAAATTAAAAGACAAAAGTAAATATTGCAATCCAGTCCAATACCGAAGTATCTATCTGTCTCTTTCGAATCCATCCCAAGCTCAGTAAAAAGAAAGAGACCATTTCATTTTCACTGAATAATGTACTAACAAAATGACCATTCAGATTTATTCGGATTACCGATAGCGATGAAACTATTTGGAACAAAGATTATAGTGGAGACGCCTTGGCTCTTTATGATTTTTTTTTCGTTGTATGAACCAACATCTATTTCAGTTTTCCTCGCGATCCAGTACGCTGAGCACAATGGAAAAATATTATTGCCCTAGCACGGCGAGAAGAATATTTTGATCCAAAAAAATAACAATCTTGTTTGTTCGGCTCATTTTATGGACATAACAAAAAGAGGTCCGATCTTTATGAAACTTGTACAATAATCCCTTGATTGAATACAATTTTTTCTTTTGATTGGCATGGAGGAGATAAGCCCAAAATGTTTTTAATTTTTACAGGGTATCATTGTTTTGTCATAAATATAATTACATAATTACACATGTCATTTTATTTCGTGTATGTACCTGTTATTTTTTTTATTTGGATACTCGGTAATGTATTCCCACGGGAATCGGGGCCGAGATAACTATATCTCGCGGGTGGAGTCACGGTGATCAGCTAGTAGCCAATAATTTCGAATCCCAAAAATTAACCATAAAGATAAAAATAAATTAATGACGCGCAGTTTTAGCAACTAATTCAGTCACTTGAAACACGACTATCTTATAGTAGACGTAGCGAAATAGCGTTATGAAAATAGTAATGAAAGCGGAAGAACTTTGACACCCGCAAGAAGTTTGGCATTTATAATATTATAATTAGTTAAATTCATTAATTCCCTTTTTTTATTCATACACTACAGTTACTTATTATGAAACTGACGCGAAAAAAATACTTAAGGGTTTCGATATTAAAAATACTTTCTACCTATCTTTGTCAGTCGTTAATTAGTTTTTCAGTTTATTTCGTCTTTTTTTTTTTTTTTTTTTTTTTTTTTTTAATTCCGCGGCCTGAGGCCGCGGCCGCTCTAACGTCCGTTGCCGGGCGTCTCTGGTTAAGTTTATTTCGTCTAATATAAACAAATAATTACACTTTATAAGATTATGGAATTTATTATAGTCTTACATTAATTATTATGTAGGTACATACATGGAATCCTTAAAAGACTTTAACAAAATAAACCTACTCCATTGTTTCTATGATCACGTAGTTCAAGTTGAAGCTGCATAAGGTGAATTAGTCAGGCGGACAGATAGAAGCTACGTAATGCGATAAATTAGTGCAAACAAAAGTGAACACTATTCCGTTGAATCAAGGTTTAAATTTTAATATGAAATTTGTTTATATCTATGTATGCCTATGTATAATGTATAGGTCGACTCGGGACATTTTTTTCTTGGGATTTGTTCTAGATCCATCGTCCATTGTATATAAGGTCTTTGGCCACTCTCTATCGTATAGTGTGCTGTGAGAGTGGCCCACAATCGCTAGACGTCGTCACGACTTACCACCAGGCGGGCAGCGTCAATTTGGAGAACCCAATATAAAAAAATTAAAAAAATGGTAGTAAATAACACAGAAAATAAACTCCCTCGTTTTGTAAGGTCAATTAATATTGTTCTTTCACAGGGACTCACTTTGTAAGCTACTACAAAAATGTCCAAAAGGAGACAAAATGGAGGATTGTCAGCTGGAAGCATTACATAGGGCCATGGCTAAGAGAAGGGTTTCCCATCATACCAGCTCCGACCAGGAGATTGAGGTACGAAAACTTGTAGATATTGAAAGGTCACCCTTAAAATCTACAGAATTCTAGTGGATAAGGACCCACGCGGCACATCTTTTTTTTTTTTTTTTTAGTTCCTCGACCAAGGCCGCGGCCGCTCTAACGTCCGTTGCCGGGCGTCTCTGGTTACAAGCTGGCGGCGCATCTAGCATAGCAACAACGTATTCTTGTCACACACACACATATATCACGCCTATATCCCCGAAGGGGTAGACAGAGGTACATTACACACCCACAATTTGCCAGTATTTTTAGTCCCACGTAATACCTCTTGCCTCCTAGGCAAGAGGTATTGCCGTCCCCGGGTACATTTATAATGGATTATGTCCAAAATGGTCGAATGAATTTAATAAAAAGTAGCAGTCGTAATTTTGAAAAAAAAAAACAATTTGAATCCCGTTGCCTTGCGATGAAATGTTGATGAAAGGCAACAAAATCTTACGTGCCAGTGCCAACTGTGGCACAGCCAAAAGTCCTGGGCGTCTTGGACTAGTCGGAATTATTGGATTGTCCTAATAAATGACTTATATAAAAAAATGTATATAAGTATTTATATCAGTTTATCTAGTACTCATATCACAACAACAGAGGCACATACGACAACAGAGGCAATATTACCCTTTAGCAGACATAGTCAATTAATTGAATTAAATTTAGTTACAAATATTAATTACGTTAAAAAATGCCCTCCAAATCAAACCAAATCAAAAAATGTAAATTATATCAACATAGGGCATCAAAATATTGGTTGTTTAACACATGGCAAAGAGTTAGAGTTGGAACTGTTAATGAATTCAGACAATATTGATATTTTTTGTATTACAGAACATATGCGTAAGTCGTATGAGCTCATGTTCAATTTCAGTAATCACCGGGTTGGTAGTGCATTCTGCAGGGTGACCACAGTACGGGGGGGATCTTTGATTTTATTAAATAAACAACTTAAATTTAAAGAACGGAAAGATATTGTGTCTCTTTCTCTAGAGTGTAAAGTCGAACTGTCGTGCGTGGAAATGGAGCAATTCATAGTAGTATGCGTGTATAAACCTGGAACCTCACCCTTTTGCGAATTTGAGGAACTTATTGACAAAGTTCTATGTAAACTTGGAAAAACTAATAAGTACCTAATAGTATGTGGTGATTTTAATGTCGATTTACTTGTTAATACGCCTATGAGTTATAATATTTTAAATTTATTTAAATCACACAATCTTACAAACTTATTTTTGGAGCCTACTAGATATTGTAATACAATAGCCACTTGCCTGGATAATATATACAGCGATATGTTGCCAGAAAGTAAAAGTATTATAAAAAAGCTAGATTCAGACCATTGTGGGCAAATAGCATCTTTTAAAATCACTAAAGAAAAAGTTATAAAACGTAAAATATTATGTAGACCAATAACTGGTGACCGCTTGGAACGAATGAGGGTTGGACTTTGCAATAAAATTCCATTCTTAGACACTGGCTTAGATCCAAATGTAATGTATAAATTATTTTTTGATTCTTTTTACAACGAGTTCAACTCCATATTCAAGTCTAAGGAGGTCATGATTAGTGATAGTCCTACTTTCAGTGAATGGGCCACTGAGGGTATACACAAAAGTAGACAAAAACTTTATGAACTATACTCAGAAAGACAGCTTAATAGATCAGTTGAATTTCTAGATTATGTTAAAACTTATTCAAAAAAGTTTAAAGCAGATTGTTTAGCAGCTAAATCAAAATATATAAGTGATAAAATTCTCAATAGTGCAGACAAAGTTAAATCTACTTGGAAAATTATAAACGCGGAAAGAGGTCAACAAAAATTAAATGATAATCATTTTAAACTTAATATAAATGGTAAAATAACTACATCAGACTTCGAGGTCGCTAACGAATTTGAAAATTTTTTCTCCCGAATTCCTGTAGATTTGACAAAAACCCTAGGCTCTTCAACCCCCATTGCAGAATCTTGGTTAAAAGCAAACGTTCCTTGTTGTAACGTTATATTTAAATTCAGTAAAGTTAACATAATCACTATCTTAAAAACTTTTAAATCTTTAAATATCAAGAAAACAGCTGACCTCTGGGGCATCTCTGTGTATTTAGTAAATTCTTTTATTGAAATGGTTGCTCCTGAACTAGTATTAATATTTAATAATTGTGTTGATAGTGGTGTGTTCCCTGATTTAATGAAATCTAGTAAATTAATTCCCCTGTTTAAATCGGGTAGTACTTCAGATCCGTCCAATTTCCGTCCCATTTCTGTACTACCTACATTTAGTAAAATTTTTGAAAAAATTATGCTTAATCAAATGCAAAATCACTTTAACGTTAATAAACTATTACATACAAAACAATTCGGTTTCACTCGTGGTCGGTCCACCACTGATGCCGGAATTAAATTATTAGAGTGTATATACAGGGCCTGGGATGAGTCATATGATGCTTATGGTGTATTCTGCGACTTATCTAAGGCCTTCGATTGCGTTCAGCACCAGACTTTAATTAAGAAACTTGATCATTACGGAATCCGGGGGACGGCCTTGAATTTCGTCAATTCTTACTTAAGTGATAGGGTCCAGAAAGTAGTGATCAATGGTAAACAGTCACCTGGTTCTCCTGTAGCAATGGGGGTACCGCAGGGTTCAATTTTGGGACCTTTTCTTTTTCTAGTATATATTAATGATCTCCCTCACCTCATAAGAGACGACCACGAGGTAGTTTTGTTTGCTGATGACACTTCTTTAATATTTAAAGTTAAACGTGGACAGCGCGAACTTGACGATGTAAACATTACCCTCTCTAGGATAGTCCACTGGTTTTGTGCTAATAATTTATTATTAAATGAAAATAAAACTAAATGTGTAAGATTCACCTTACCTAATGTAAGACTTGTTAAAACCAGTGTTAAGGTTAGGGATGATATAATAGAATTGGTCGATGACACTGTCTTTCTGGGCATAACGTTAGACTCCAAATTGCAATGGGGGCCTCATATCGGGAAAATTTCGGCCAGGCTTAGTTCAGCAGCCTATGCTGTCAAAAAGATCCGACAACTTACAGACATTAAAACGGCGCGTCTTGTCTACTTCAGCTACTTCCACAGTATCATGACATATGGCATACTACTGTGGGGTAACGCTGCCGATATTGAATGCATCTTTGTGTTGCAGAAGAGGGCTATCAGGACTATCTATGGAATGGGGTCTCGGGAGTCATTAAGAGATAAGTTTAAGCATATTAACATCCTTACAGTGTATTCACAGTATATTTATGAAATTTTATTGTATACCCACAAGAACAAAAGTAAATTTGTGAAAAATAGTGATAATCATAATCTAAACTTAAGAAATAAGGATAAACTGGCTGTTCCTAAATTTAGGCTTCATAAAGTGAGTAATTCTTTTGCGGGGAACTTTATTCGAATGTACAATACATTGCCAACCGAAATAGCAAATTTATCTGTCAATAAATTTAAAAAACTAATAAAAAGTAAATTGTGCCATAAAGCTTATTATAGTATTAATGATTTCTTAGATGACAAGGCGGCCTGGTTGTAACAACGTAACGAATTGCTCCTTTCTAAATAACTCTGTATTAGATTTAAGATGAAATATTTTGAAAAAAGCCGAGCTGAGTTTCTTGAGGGCTCTTCTCAGTCTCGTTGCATTTTGGAACCCTCGGTAGAGTCACACCAACTTCTGACGAATCTAAATAATTTTCTGAAAATTTCAAAGATAATAAACGTTATTTTATTTTATTTTATTTATTTTATTTTACAAGCTCTGCTTAGTTTGAGACTAGATGGCGTTGTGTGGATTGTCCTAACATATTTATTTATTATTTATTATTAAACCAAATGAAATATAGCATACACACAAACCAAACTTATAAAATAAATAAACATATTTATATTTCAGATACAAGAATGGGCTAACATCACATCTTTCTTGTGCGCTCTGGGCGGTGTTTGTTTACAAAGGAAACCTGTAAAGGCACGGTGTGCGAAAGGACACGGTAAATATCACAAAATCCAGAGATTAGTAGGGACATACAGACAGACAATAACACTTTTGAGTTTTATTCTTTTGAATCAACGTTCCTTAATGTGGGTAAATACTGTGGGAGTATAGCTTTTACTCGAGTTACAGTTGAACTCTCTTTTTCTTCTCTGCCCCTGTCTTTTTTTCTTCTCTCTTTTTTTGAGTTCCGTACCTAAAGGGTAAAACGGGAACCCTATTACTGAGACTTCGCTGTCCGTTCGTCCGTCTGTCTTGAGCTGTATCTCATGAACCGTGATAGTTAGAATGTTGAAATTTTCACAGATGATGTATTTCTGTTGCCTCTATAACAACAAATACTAAAAAACAGAATATGATTAATATTTAAGGAGGTTCACATACAAAAACGGCCAAGAGATAGATATTCTGATATTCAGCTTTAAAGCGTACTGTTTTGTTAAAACAGTTTAACTTCCCGTTTCCCCTCAAAAAGGTGGCGTGAAAAAAACTTGTCGTGTTTTTTTTCATGAATTTTGAAGGAAAACTATAACGGGGTTGATAACTCTGTTGGTTCAGACAGAACTATGTCACTCGCCTAACAATCGCAAAAATACGTGACGTCAGCGACAACTTAAAGTTGTAAGTCAGTAAGGGTTGTCTCTTGTTTGTGACACGGCATTGACCATAGAGTTGATATTGAGGCATTAACGTCATAATTATTGGTCAAATTATGCTGGTATATATTTTACTTTACTGGACAACCCTAACGTTCGAATGATGTTCTCTGTAAACCAAATAATGTGCTTTAATTAACGTCGGAGTGCAAGTTCTGTATGTAAGTACTATTCGCTATTCTGTGGTTCTGGGGTTATATAGGCTATTATGGGTGACTACGGAACCCTACTCGTGCGTGGCCCGACACACACTTGGATGGTTTTTTTGTATTAGGAATGTCGTACCCTCGCGAAGCCACTAGTTTTATTAATTGTACAGACACACTATTTGTACTGGTTCATGATAATTTTGAATGTTTTATTATATTTTTTCAGATTTAAAGAAATTAGTTCACAATAATGTGTTGGCAAGTAGTTCACAAGAAGTGCAATATTGTCCTGTCACACAGTGAGTATGTTTCCTTTTGTGTTATCCAATTCCCACGGGGACACATTACCGTGGGAATTTGGGAAATTTGTATCTTTGTGCTAATTATGCAAATTTATTGAACTGTTTATCATGTAATTAAGAAACAAACATGTTTCAATCTTCCAACGTTTGATTTGAACACAGAATGATAGATATAATATAAAATAGCGGGAATTGGTCACCCATACGTCAGCGCCGGTAAAGCCATCAAGTGTCATCCCAATGCACAAACTAGGCCCTCTCTCAGCTTAATGCTATTGTAAAAGCTGAATGCCCTAGCCCTCAATATTAAGTGTTTAATACACGACGACTTTGACACTCGACATAGATGGCGACACTTGTGTCGAGTGCATCTAAAGTGCGGTCTCGAAGCAGAAAGATCTTTGCAAGATGTCCCTTCACTACCTATCTCTGTCACTCGCACACAACTATTTGACTGCTTCGGTGGCGTGGTCGGTAGTGCATCCATTTTCGACGCCGGAGTCTCGGGTTCGATTCCCGGTCGGGACAAACTTTGTGTGAAGACAGATACGTTTTATAATTTTTTTTGCAAAAAAAAAATGTATATAAGTATTTATATCAGTTTATCTAGTACTCATATCACAAGCTCTGCTTAGTTTGAGACTAGATGGCGTTGTGTGAATTGTTCTAACATATTTATTTAATATTTAACCATTATTCTGTCTCGCTTACGCATATTGATCTAGCTATTAAGGTTCAAAGTCCGTGACACTGTACAAGTCCTGTCTCTACGGCAGCGACACTGACACTAGTGTCGCGACAGTGTACATACGCAGACTTCGCAGACACTATCTATTCACTGAGTGTTGAACTGTCAACACGTGTCGTGTATGTACTGTGGCGTGTACTCTGATGTCATATGTAAGAAACGTCCAGATAATACGAGAAGGCGGTTCTAGACCCTTCGACAACCTTTTATCAGTTTCCAGTGCGCGCGCGCCGTAGGACACACCTCCTTATAATTGAACTAGCCAATTAGGTATAAGCAATAAATTATAAGTACAACATAAGTATTTACATTACGCCCACCTAAACCTGTTTGTGTCGCCGGGGATATTATGCTTGTATCATATAAATGCGAATACATTTGAATAATAAAATAATTCATTCACATACTATTACTACTAGCGTTTCAATACACTCCCAACAACCACTTCAGTACCAATAAAAATCTATAAAAAATCCGAATCAAAATCTATAAAAAAAATTAACAAAAATCTATAAAATTCAGAAGAAAACTGAGTATAACATAGTTGATCGATCGTCAGATTTATCGGGCAACTGCTCCGCCTACTGCTCTGCAACCACGACCGCTACGGCCAACAGATCCAGACACACGTTAAAGAACTGATCGGCCACGAGATGTCCTCGGCCCTATATCCCATACTATTTGATCAAATCAAGGCGATTATTGATAAGTTCTTCGATCAGCATCAACAGGTACTCAAACCCTATAATATCTAACACGTAAAATTCACGTAAAATTTTGTGCTTATTTAGTTGGTCTGAGAATTGGTCTATTTATATATTAACCCCTAAGTGATAATAGTGATCCACTAAGTGGCAAAACAACTTTAAAAATCGCATAATCCAAAGTCCCAAAAATAAGTGTTATATTTCATGGTCTTCCTTTTATTTAAGAAAAGCGGACGCGCGCGGCTTCGCTCGTGACTAATTATATACTAAAACCTTCCTCGATAACCATTGGTGAAAGCAGCATGAAAATCAGTGCAGTAGGTTTTGAGTTAATCGCGAACAGACAGACTGATATACGCTGCGGTGGACTGTTTTATAATATGAAGTTATTGAGTTTCTTGGAAATGAATTAGTCCCAATGGAGCTTTTTGATTGATATATTTTTGTATTTCAAAGCAATGAGTTTGCTTATAGTCCTAAAATATTAAGATAGAAATTATAAACAGATAACAAAAATCGATGTCATTGGCAGGACTCGAACCCCGACCTTTCCCTAACAGGGGGAATGCTCTAACCACTGAGTCCGAGACGCTCAGGACTTTAATTGGCTGTGCCATAGCGCCTGGCACGTAAAATTTTTTTGCCTGTCATCCCAATTCAATGCAAGGCATTGGTTTCGAATTTAATTTTCAAAATTATAATATGGGTGTTTATTTTATTACATTAATTTGGCCATTTTGGACATAGCCCACTTTCTAGAGTGGCCGATGACGGCGATGATAGGCTTACCCGCTATTACGTGGGACTAAAAATACTGGCAAATTGTGGGTGTATAATGAACCTCTGCCTACCCCTTCGGGGATATAGGCGTGATATGTGATAGGTGTCGTAAAATAACATGTTTATTTACCAATTCTTTATCCGTTTAGGTAATGCTGACAGACATAAACACATTATTTGTGGAGCATACAATATTTATATTGAAGAGTTTGTTAGAGTCTAACAAAAAGGCTGACTCTGTCATCGAAGTTCTTAATACTACATCAATTGAATCGCTTATGTTGGCTATTGTTAGGTAAGTAAGTCTTCAAATAATTTAACAGCTATGAGCCTTTTCCCAACGCAGTTGGGGTCGGCTTTCCGTGAAGCGACTGCCATCTGACCTCCACAGCCCATGGGCGATATCGAAACTCTGTAGTTAGATCACGAGGATATTGTTTTTGGGCTCCAAATACGTCTGTATGTCATTTAAGGGACGGCCAAACTCATCCTTCACATGCGACGTACACCACGCATTATGACATCTGAACCGGATCTGGCCTATACAATGAGTATGGCAACGAACACACTCCCCACGCTGTCTCACGTCCCCGCGCCAGACTCGCGTGTTCCCATGCTATCCCACGCGTACGACGCTGTCACACACGTGTAGTGTCATAGCGCGTAGATAACGTCAACGTCAGACCGACAGTGAAGGACCAGTGTGTTCTTTATAATACATATTAGTATAGACGCTTACTTTGATTTAAGGTCCTAAGTCCCCTAGATGGGCAGAGGGCGTCCAAAGTGCTTTTTAGTGCAGGTGGTTCGACTCTGGAATTCCCTGCCTGTGACTATCAGGAAGGCACCAACGGTAGCGATCTTCAAAAGAATGATTAAAGACCATTACCTGGGTGTCTAGTCACAATATTCGTCGTTGTTGACACTGGTATTAATTATATTGTCGTAATTGTTTAAAGTCCATATATTTTTGTATTTCAAAGCAATGAGTTTGCTTAAACTATTCTTAAAATATTAAGAAAGAAATTATAAATAGATCACAAAAACTGATGTCATCGGCGGAACTCGAACCCACGGCCTTTCCCTAACAGGGGGAGTGCTCTGACCAACTGAGCTACGATGACCACTACCGACGACATCGAATTTCTGCTTCATATCATTTTCATAACTTCTACATCGCGCTATTAAGGTTAGCGTTGGATCCACCTACCGCAGTTCTACCTAACTGACGGTACCAGTGTATCGTGTTACAACGATATTTAAACACTGAATTTTTAGATGAATCCTTACCAAATCCATATATTTTTGTATTTCAAAGCAATGAGTTTACTTAAACTATTCTTAAAATATTAAGAAAGAAATTATAAATAGATCACAAAACTGATCTCATTGTTTTAAGTCGTCAATAGTAATTCATTCTAGTCTATAATATGGATTTATAATAAGTAATATATTTTTTAAATGCTGTTTAAAATGATATGTATGTATTGTGATCTCTAGTGTAATATTATGTACTTCTATATATTATGTTATTGAGCGCTTCCTGTCCATTACTTATGTGTTTCCTTATTTAAATTACTTTACCTATATTTTTCTTATGATATTAGTATTGTCTCCATAAGATTGTTTTTATGTTTTCTCACTAACTTTACTCAAACACCAATGACTACCCACTTTCACATCTTATTTCTTACCATTTATGTCCATCCAAAGGTTGCCTGTAAGAGATCGCTTTTAGTGATAAGGCCGTCATTTGTACATCTTCATACGATGTTTCTCATATTGTATTGGTGTAAGTACAATAAAGTTTAATTCTATTCTTTATTTCGCTCCAAGTCTTCCCTAATGCACTCACTTCTGCAGCAATAGTCCGCCGCCAGTCGAGAGCTTGTCTCGATATGTGGTTCTGGTCCCTTCGGAGAGTATGGCCCATCGAATTCCACTTGCGGCGTTTGACAGACGCTTACTTGACTATTAGGAATTATTTTTCAGATACGTCCGACATTTAGACATGACAGTAATGGCGGTCCATATCAAGACTAAATTGTGCCAAGTTATTGAAGCTATGATGAGGAGGAGAGATGAACTCGCTTTTAGATATGTAAGGTATACATACAAGGTAAAGGGGGGGAGAAGGGGTATTGGTGTATATGCACGGATCGGATTATATGCACTATCCATTCCAAATGCGAAAATATGCATACAAATATGCTCGACAAAAGCGATAAGTATACACGAAAAATGCACAGTAAATGATTTTATTAAGTACTACAGACCCGACAGACCCTGTGCTGCAAAAAAAAAAAGAACCAATTTATGAATCTCAACCATTATCGAATCCCCTTGAACACACACAAACAAATTCATCAACATCGGTCCAGCCGTTTAAGAGGAGTTCAGTGACATACACACTTACAGTAGAATTATATATTATATAAAAATTAGAATTTATATTTATTTTCTAATATTGTAATGTCTGTTCAAAGACCTGCACAGAGAAAGATATTTAGTTTCTAGTTTCCGTAGTAATAAAAACCTCCCTCAAAAACCACTCTATCCATTAATGAAAATCGCATCAAAATCCGTTGCGTAATTCTAAAAATCTAAGTATATATATATAGGGACGGACAGATAGAGAAAGCGACTTTGTTTTATACTAGTAATGATTTCGTACTATTACTTTTGCAGGAGATGAAATTCCGGAACAAAATGGTTGAATATACTACAGATTGGGTGTTAGGTAACAGTCATCAGATCGCACCACCCAATAAGGCTGACCTGTCATCTATTACCAGGTACAGGGAACGAGACAGCTTATATTAGGGTAGTATTTAAACGAGTGACTGTAATACTAAGTGAGCGTATAGTATTACTAAGTGAGCGAATTATAAAACGATCGAATAAAATTCTATCCGTGCGACCACATTACTAAGTGAGCGACTAAAAATACAAAGTGAGCGACTGACTGCGAGTGACGAGAAATTACTAAGTGAGCGACTGACTATACTAAATGAGCGACTCATAACATTTGAGCGATGCAAGTCGTTTCTGGCACTCGCCGGCCGCTGTTGCGGCACCGCTCGCTTCACTCGCTCGGCTCGTATACCTAACCTACCCATTTT